>JAVIAB010000025.1:4031454-4326454 GCA_032433765.1 Megaustenia siamemsis
TGTACCATTACCATTCCCATCGTCATCAGCATCATGTGCCTCATTATCATCATCATGTACCATTCTCATCATCATCGCCATCGCCATTAACATTATCATCACGTACCATACCGGTTGAGGTGTTGTTTTTTAGTAAGGCGTGATCGGTATGTACATGACTTTGGAAATCTAGCAGTAAGCGTAAATAGTGGGGAGGTGTAAGTCGTCGAGGGGCTGTGTAGATATGTTGTTATCTTCCTCGCTGTTATTGGTGTCGAAGTTTATCAATGAGCTGGTAACATCATCATGTGTCATAGCGGTTGGCGTGTTTTGTAGTAAGGCCTGATCGGTATGTAAATAATCTAACAGTAACTTTAAATAGTGAGAGGGTGTAAGCGCTCGTGTTGGTTGTCTGTTGACGTCATGTGTTTTTAAATTGAGGATAGCATCATCAGGTGCTCAATGGAGGAAAGCGGTGTTACTCCAGGGCTGATGTAAATATGTTGTGTGCTGACGTCATATGTTGTTTTTTTTAACTCTCGGCTGGACAGTGACTGCGGCCATGCAGCGCCGTATATGACTGGCTATGAACTGTCCGCAACATACGACGTGGACACTATCAGCCGATCACAAGACCCGGCGACACTGTTTTGTTATCGGTGGTTTGTTGTAAGCCCAATGTCTACTTTCCAAATCTATTAGCCTGTCGTGATTCTAAAAATTGAGGAAAACAGTGATCCTCGGGAAGGGTTAATGTAAATATGTTGTGTCATCTGTTTATAATTTGAGGAAAGCATCATCAGGTGCTCCTTTCCTCAGTGTTATATCTCCTCATTAGGACTGGACCTTTCATCTTCGTCGGTGTTAGTGTTACTGTCTCTCTCTCACACAATCGACACACAATCATTACTAGAAATGTTAAGACGATTGTATGAACAGCAAACCAATAGTAGAAACGTTAAGTATCATCATCCTCATCATAACCGGGCATGCTGGCGTAGGTGGTCATGTCTCTCCACAACTGTCGACCTCGACAGTTATTTATCATTTCTGTTGTTGACCTTCTGTCAAGCCATTCTCTAAAGCTGTCTGGTATTTGTTCTCTTTCCTTCCCTCTATCTCTTCGTCCCTCAATTGTTCCAGTTGTTACAATATATTCCAGTTGTTCTCTTCTCATTACATGGCAAAAAATGATGATTGTTTCTTCCTGATATTGGACATTAGCTCTCTTTTTGCTTTGGCCTCTTTCAGAACGGTTTCATTACTCTTCTTAGCTGTCCATGGCATTCTCAACATTCTTCTGTAAAACCACATTTCTAGAGACTCCAGTGATTTTCTTGTGTGTTGTCCTATTGTCCATGATTCACATTCATATGTTAAGACTGGCTCTACATAACATTTAAGAACTGTTTTTATTATTTCTATTGTCAAAAATAGATTGCATAGTATCTTCCTCATTTTTTTGGAAAGCTGCTTTTGCCTGAGCCATTCTGCATCTCACCTCTTTTGCACATCTTCCGTCTGAGGCTAACAAAGTTCCCAAATATTTAAATTCATTGACCTGTTTTAATATTGTTATACGTTAAGTATAGCGAAATATAATCACGTAAAATGAATTGTATTACATTAAAAAGTATAGGTTTACACTCCACAATATAGGTGATACATTGTATAAATGCTCTGATAAAAAGCAACATTTAGGGAGAATATGAATACCGAAAATAAAAATGAACGATTTAAACATGAAACTAACCATCAAAACAAGACACAGTGCGGAGATGGCGCTCAATGATAATGATAGTGAAAATGACCAACAGTTATAACTAAAACAAAGCACTATAATCATCAACAAACACAATTTCAGAACCCGAAGTGACCTCTCGGACTGACCCTGGTGCTGATGTTAGATCTCTCTCTCTCCCCCTCTTTCTCTCATTCTTTTTTATCGCACAAGTCCATTCTTTTTATCGTTTCCTACTTTTCCACATCCACTCACCTGACTTTACATCAAGCTTTCGTAGTATGGCTCAACTAGTTTTTGGAGGATATCCAAGGAGATAAGGACAGAGATAGGATAGAGATAGGAATAGAGATAAGAGACAGAAAACGTTAGGGGAAAAGAAGTAAAGGAATGGAAGAAACACAACTGAAAGGTTGTTATTTTTATGTTTGGTACACTGGTCAATGGCTGCGATCTCCGACTAGTATAGTCACTGCCAAGAAAGAAAGGAATGGCAAACTACCTGCTTATATTGCCTAGAATAATCATGACAAAGCACGACTTAATATCTTCAGCTAACGAAGTTAATGGGGAATTCACAGCCACCTCGTGCAGTAGGGAGCGTCATGTACTACAGGTGACCCTCTATCGTCATCAAGCTACTGTATGCAAGGACAAAAATAAAGAGACACTAGCAATAGGAACTTGGGACATTAGATCAACATTCCAGGTTGGCAAACTAGAAAACATCAGTCAAGAAATGAAGAGAATGAAATTGAACATCTTGGGACTATGTTAAATGAGATGGAAAGGAGCAGGATTATTACAACGCCACAGCGGAAATGTAATTTACTCTGGGGGAACCACACACGAAAGAGGAGTAGGCATCATGTTTGATAGAGAAAGAAGCAAAACAGTGAAAGGATTTTGGCCAGTATCAGATAGAATTATGCTAGTAAATTGAGAGGCAGACCAATGGATATCAACATAATTCAAGCTTATGTACAACAAGTAATAGCGAAGAAGAGGACATTGACACTTTTTACATTGAGCTAGAGATGACCAAGGAACAGTGTAAACCCCACGAAATTATTATATTAGGGGATTTCAATGCAAAGGTAGGAACAGCTAAAGTGCAAAATGTGACTGGGGGGCATGGCCTTGGAGAGACGAATGACAGAAGGTATAGATTGATAGTTTGGGCAAAGACATATGAAATTATTATAGGTAACACCTGGTTCAAATACCCTAGGCGACTATGGATATGGCAAAGCCCAAACAGACAAATACACAATGAAATTGATTTTATAAAGAAGATTCAGGAATGCGCTAACATCTGTTAAAACAAGGCCAGGCAGGGGCAGACTGCAATAGTGATCATGTACCAATAGTTGGAAAGATAAGAATAAAACTGCTGAAGGCACAGAAATCCCCAAGAAATATGTAATTAGAACTAGATATGCTTAGAGTAGATAAACAGATGAGTGATAAGTACAGCACGATAGTACACAATAGATATAATACTATTGAGAAAATACAGGACATCCAGGAGCAGTGGGAAATGCTCAAACAATCGATTCAGCAAACATCAAAAGAAGTAATACCAGTGACTAAAAGAATCAACAAAAAGAAATGGATGACAGAAGAAATATTACAACTAATGGACGAAAGAAGAAAACATAAGAAAGTAGAACGGGTATACAAAATATTGCACAAAGAGATCAAAACAAAAGCAAAGAAACGAAGAAAGGACAGTTAAAACAGAAATGTGAAGAAATGGAAAAACAACAAAAGAAAGACTCAAAATTTATGCACAGTCAGTTAAATGAATTAACAGGAAGAAAAAAAGTCACAGTTTCAGGATGTGTGAAATCAAAGGAAGGAAATGCAGTAATGGGACAGAAGAAAACAATGGAAAGACGGACATAATATATCAGTCAACTCTATGATGATGAAAGACCAGCGCTAAACAATTCAAACAAAGACACTGGACATCAATAATGCTGAGTGAAGTGGAGGACGCAATTCAACACATGAAAAGAGGGAAAGCTCCAGGTCCCGACAATATCGAAGAGATAAATGCATTAAGAGAGCTGGGAGTAAAAGTCATAACAAAACTACTAAATGACATATATAACACTGGACATATACCCGAAGATCTAGGAAAATCTATCTTTGTAGCCATACCGAAGAAGTCAGGAGCCATTGATTGTGAAGACTATCACACTATTAGTCTCATGAGACATATGACGAAAATATTATTATGAATCATCATGAGACGTGTAAGGAACAAAATAAAACCAGAAATAAGTGAGGAACAATGCGGATTTGTGGAAGGAACTGGCACCATAATGCAATACACATCTTAAGAACATTTATAGAAAGAGCTATAGAGGTAAAGAAAGATCTATATATGTGCTTTATATACTACACACAAGCATTTGACAAAGGAAAGCATGCGGAAAAAAACAATATGCTGGAGAAATTAAACATTGATGGCAAGGATCTGCGAATCATAAGAAAACATGTACTGGCAACAAACAGCAGCTATACGAATTAACAACCAGATAGGACAATTTCAATTAATAAAGCAAGGAGTTAGACAAGGCTGTGTTCTGTCGCCGGATTTGCTTTCACTTTACAGCGAACATATTATGAGATCAATAGTAGACAAAAAAGGAATTCGAGTCAGCGGTTACAATATAAATAATTTACGATATGCGGATGACACAGTCTTAATAGCAGAGACAGAGAATGAACTACAAGAAATGATAGACATAATAGTAAAAGAAAGCAACAAAAATGGTCTCAGTCTGAATAGTAAGAAAACAGAAGTAATGGTTATATCGAAGAAACAATCATCATCATCATGTAGCATAAAAATAAACAAGACAAATCTGAAACAAGTGCAACGTGTCAAATACTTGGGCACAATAATAACATCATATGGAAAATGCACCACAGAAATAAAAAGCAGAATAGCTCAGGCCAAAATAGCATTTCAGAAAATGAAAAATATCGTATGCAACAAATCTATGTCAATAGAAGTAAGAAAGAGAGTTCATCGGTGCTATATAGAACCAATTTTAACCTATGGAAGCGAATCATGGACAGTAGACAAACAAATGAAAAAACGATTAGAGGCCACAGAGATGGGATTTCTCAGAAGAATGTTGAAAGTTCCCTGGACAGATAAAAAAAGAGCAATGAAGAAATTCTCAAAGAGGCCAACACAAAAAGTAAACTCCTAAAAAATATCAGAAAGAAACAATCAACATTTGTGGGCACATCATGAGAAGAGGAAAGTTGGAATACTTGGTTGCAACTGGCAAAATAAAAGGAAAGAGAGATCGCAGACGACAAAGAGAGAAAATACTAGATAGCTTGGTGTCATGGCATGGAAAACAGTCAACAACAGAACTGATACGATGCACTGTAGATAGAAGATTGTAGAAGGACATGATCGCCTACGCCAACTGGTATGACACATGATGATGATATTGATGATGACACTAGTTGATATTTGAATATTTTATACGCTAGTTGATGTTTTTATGTTTACTACACTTATTGAGATTTTTTTCTGGTTTGTTACACTAGTTGAACTATTTTGTTGTTTCTTACGTTAATTGATTAATGTAAGTTTGTTACACTACTTGGAGTTACTTTATGTTTGGTATACTTGTTGATCGATATTTATGTTTCTTAAACTAGTTCAGTTATTTTATATTTGGTACACTAGTTCAGCTTGTTTTCTTTGTTGCACTAGTTGAATTATTTTAAGTTTTTTTGTTTTTTTTTACACTAATTGACTTTTTTTCCGGTGTTTTTCACCGGGTTTCCGGTGTCTTGGCGGCTGTGTGTAGTCGTTTTTTATAATTCAGCAATTGCTGATATATTTAAATGAATTACGCTACAGTCTAGTTGTGAAATTATGTGTCGCTATTCCCCGTTTGGTGTATGTTTTACTTATGACGTGTGGATGATCTGTGATTACCGATATTTAAGTGGAATATGATTTATTCTTCTTTGTGCCGTGTGTTCGCGGTTCGATAGGCAAGCACATGGTTCGACAAAAATGTTGCCGGCAAACCGGATGTGTTCAACCCGTATGTGAAAAGTCTGCGACGGTGGATGGGGCGGATGAATCAAAAATGATCAACGGCCCAGAAGGCGAAAACAGCAAAGTGTGTGGTACACAAGAGACATATTCAGAACACGAAAGGCGAATATGGCAGACCACCATGAAAGAGATTGGAGCCTCATCACGTACTAGTCCAGAGGAAGCCATGGAGAGGAATTCGAACTTATGTCGGAGGAAAGATCTTTAAATAAGTACTTGGAATGTTAGGACTCTATATCAAGAAGGGAAATTGGAAAATCAGATACAAGAAGCAGAACAAATAAATATAGATATTTTAGGCATATCGGAGACAAGATGGAAAGAATGTGGGTACATAGAGGACAAAAAATATACATTTATATACTCAGGAAACACAACAGAACATCAAAGGGGGGGGGGGGTAGGAATACTGATAAAAAGAGAGCTACAAAAATATATAAGTAATCACTGGACATACAGTGATAGGATTATACTACTCAAGTTGAAATAAAAAACATTCGACATAGCAATAACACAGACATATGCACCTACTCAAGACTAAACAGATGAACAAATAGAGGCATACTATGAAGACCTAAATAAAGTTATGAAGCAAGTGAAATCTTCAGACATCTTGATTGTAATGGGTGACATGAACGCTAAAGTAGGAAAATGTAGAGAAAGATTAATACAATTATGTGTAGAAAACAGGCTGATAATATGTAACACCTACTTTGAGCAAGAGAAAAGGAAACTATACACATGGAAAAGCCCTGGAGATAAGAAGCGGAATCAAATAGATTATATGGTGATAAAAGAAAGGTTCCGTAACAGCGTAAAGAAAGCCAAAACCTACCCAGGAGCAGATATTAATTCAGATCACAATCCTGTAATGATTAAAATGAAAATCAAACTAAAGAGAAGCAAGTAAAAGCCTAATTCATCAACAAATCCACTAGATGTAACAGCGTTAAATCACAAATATTAAAGATACCTATACAATAAAAGTAAGGATCACATACCAGAAGCTGCTAGAAGAAGGAATTCAACAATCTATCTATCTATCTATCTATCTATCTATCTATCTATCTATCTATTGACCTTTCGAGCCGTAACCGGCCCATAGGGCGTAGACCAAGATACACCTTTTCCTATATGAATTTTTTGTTCTAGCAGTTTTCTTTTAAAGATATTTTATCAAATCTCGCCATCTGTCTCTGTTCTGTGCAAGCAGTTCTATCTCATTGAGGGAGCCGATTCCTGCTGCTCTTGCCTCTCTCATCAATGTTCTTCTCAGTGTCTCCCTGGGTCTTCCTTCATTTCTTTTACCTGTTGTTTCCCATATGAGGGCTTGCTTTGCTATTCGATTAGTATCTCTTCTCATCACATGTCCAACGTATGACCATCGTCTTTTCTTTATTACTGAAGATATTAGTGGTTGATTGGCGATTTCTCTAATTTCCTCGTTTGTTTTGAATTCGTTCCATTCTATACCAAGTATTTTCCTTAGACATTTATTTTCGAATGCGTTCAACTTGAACAATACAGAAGAGAAAATCCTGATGAAAAAGTAACAACCAAGTGGCAATGCATAAAAAAAAGCATACAAGAAACCAGCGACACCTTACCCAAAAAAGAAAAGAACAAAAAACAAAATTGGATAACTAACACAATCTTAGAAAAAATGGAAGAAAGGAGACAAGCGAAGAACACTGCCCAATACAATAAAATAGATAATGAAATAAACAAAATGTGTAAAAAGGCAAAAAAGGAGACTGGCTCAACCAAAAATGTATAGAAATAGAAACTATGGAAAGCAAACAAGACTTAAGAGGTATGCACACAGAAATAATGAGACAAAAAAGCCACAGAAGGTGGTTGCATCGCAGACAAAAAAGGAAAAATGTTAACAGACAATAAGGATATTATAGATAGATAAAAAAAAAAAAAAAAAAAAAGTAAAGTACCCCCGTCACGCCAAGTGGCGTATAGGGAAAATGTTGTTAGTGACCATAGATTTTACGGACCTTCGGCACATGATTTTTGGGGTAATGTGGTGGGTATTACGCCCGTGCCACTTCACTTTCCAAGGAAAAAAGCCGGTACCCATTAAAGGCTGGGTGAACCCGGAAGCCGTTGGTTGGGATCGAACCCTACCCCTTGTCCTTTGTAGTCCAGTTCACTAACCACTGAGCTATCGCGGCTCCCATTATAGATAGATGGCAGGAATATATAACTATTTCATGATCAAAGGGACAAGAAACCAGTTATAAAATGTACATCAGGCTATAAAATCTTAAAATTTGAGGTGGAAAAAGCTATAAAAACAATGAAAAAGGGAAAAGCAGCAGGACCTGACAGTATACAGATAGAGGTGATACAGGCACTAGAAGATTTTGGCATTAAAGCGATTACAGACATATGCAACGACATATACCACACAGGGTACATACTAAATGAACTAAACACATCAACTTTCATTGCATTGCCTAAAAAGAATGGTGCAGTTGAATGCAGTGACATTAGAACAATAAGCCTAATGACACATGTTACAAAAATCTTGCTAAAAGTTATACAAGAAAGGATTCTGAATAAAATCAATGTGGAGTCAGAAGAACAACAGTTTGGATTTAGGAAAATCAGAGGAACGAAAGAAGCGATATTCTGCATGAGAACATTAATCGAAAAATACACAGAAGTAAACAAACCAATATATGCCTGCTTCATAGACTACACCAAAGCTTTTGATAGAGTACACCACAAACAACTTATAGAATGCCTAAAAGAGATATATCTAGATGACATGGGCATACGACTAATATGCAATCTATACTGGGAGCAAACAGCAACAATAAAATATAACAAAGAGAACTCTACACCCATTAATATAAAAAGAGGAGTAAGACAGGGATGCATCCTATCACCAAGCTTGTTCAATATATACACTGAACAAATCTTTAAAAACATCACAGGGATGCCAGGCCTACAAATTAATGGAAAGATAACCAATAACCTAAGATATGCTGACGATACTGTACTACTAGCAGAAAATCCTAAAGATCTACAACAATTACTTAATGAAATAAACATGACAAGTAAAAAATATGGACTAGATATGAATATCATAAAGCCTAAAACTATGATCATAAACAAAGAAAGAAAATACTCAAAACCCACAAGTGGATATCAAAATTGAAGGAATAGACCTGGAGACAGTTCAGAACTACAACTACCTTGGACATACTATAACCAGTGGTGGAAAATGTACAACTGAAATAAACAAAAGAATAGGAATGGCAAAAAGTAATTTTAATGCCATGAAGAACATACTAACATCAAAACAAATAACACCGTGGCTAAAACTAAGAATAGCAAAATGTTACATCTTCTCAATATTCATATATGGTGCAGAAACAAGGACATTAGACAAGAAAATAGAACATAGAATTGAAGCCTTTGAAATGTGGATATATAGAAGAATAGGTAGAAATGGATGGAAGGAAAAGAAAACAAACGATGAAGTCTTAAACCAACTAAAAATGAAAAGAGAACTACTAAACACAATTAGAACAAGACAAATGCGATTTTTGGGCCATGTTAAAAGACACAACAGCCTACTAAAAGTAATCCTGGAGGGTAAAATACAAAGTAAAAGAGGCAGAGGCAGACCAAGATTAACATGGCCGAGTAACATCAAAAGATGGACAAATCAGCCTATGACAACCTCCACCACCAAAGCAAGAGACAGAGCAGAATGGCGCTCCATGGTAGCCGACCTTCGATGCGGAGAAGGCACTCGAAGATGATGATGACGATGATGATGATGATGAGTTGGCTTTTGTTTTATGATTGTTCCACTAATAAGACTACTTTTGATAGTTGTAATGTTTGTAGAATAATTTGAGTTTGTTACACTACCTGGACTTACATTTTGTTTTGGCACACTAGTTGATAGTTTTACGTTTTACACACTAGTTGTTATTTTTATGTTAGGCACACTAGTTGTTATTTTTATGTTTGGCACACTAGGTGTTGTTTTTATGTTAGGCACACTAGGTGTTATTTTTATGTTAGGCACACTAGGTGTTATTTTTATGTTAGGCACACTAGTGTTATTTTTATGTTAGGCACACTAGTTGATACTTTTACGTTTTACATTAGTTGTTTTTATGTTAGGCACACTAGTTTGTTTTACGTTTTACACACTAGTTGTTATTTTTATGTTAGGCACAATAGTTGTTATTTTTACGTTTGGCACTCTAGGTGTTATTTTTTACGTTTGGCACACTAGGTGTTATTTTTACGTTTGGCACACTAGTGTTATTTTTACGTTTGGTACATTAGTTGTTATTTTTACGTTTGGCACTCTAGGTGTTATTTTATGTTTGGCACACTAGTTGTTATTTTTACGTTTGGCACTCTAGGTGTTATTTTTATGTTTGGAATTCTAGTTGTTATTTTTACGTTTTGCACTCTAGGTGTTATTATGTTTGGCACACTAGTTGTTATTTTTACGTTTTACACACTAGTTCTTATTTTTATGTTAGGCACACTAGTTGATGGTTTTACGTTTTACACACTAGGTGTTATTTTTATGTTAGGCACACTAGTTGTTATTTTTATGTTTGGCACACTTAGTTGATAGTTTTACGTTTTACACACTAGTTGTTATTTTTATGTTAGGCACACTAGTTATTATTTTTATGTTTGGCACACTAGTTGATAGTTTTACGTTTTACACACTAGTTGTTATTTTTATGTTTGGCACACTAGTTGATAGTTTTACGTTTTACACACCAAGTTGTTATTTTTATGTTAGGCACACTAGTTGTTATTTTTTATGTTAGGCACGCTAAGTGTTATTTTTACGTTAGGCACACTAGTTGATAGTTTTATGTTTCACACACTAGTTGTTATTTTTATGTTAGGCACACTCGTTGTTATTTTAAAGTTTGGCACACTAGTTATTTTTACGTTTGGCACACTAGGTGTTATTTCTACGTTTGGCACACTAGTTGTTATTTGTATATTTGGTACACTAGTTTGATATTTTTTTACGTTTGGCACACTAGTTAATATTTTTTACATATGGTACACTAGATGATATTATTTTTATTTGGTACACTAGATTATATTTTTACATTTGGTACACTAGATGTTATTTTGATGTTTGGCACACTAGTTGTTATTTTTAGGTTTGGCACACTAGTTGTTATTTTTAGGTTTGGCACACTAGTTGTTATTTTTATGTTAGGCACACTAGTTGTTATTTTTAGGTTTGGCACACTAGTTGTTATTTTTACGTTTTACACACTAGTTGTTATTTTTATGTTAGGCACACTAGTTGTTATTTTTATGTTTGGCACACTAGTTGATAGTTTTACGTTTTACACACTAGTTGTTATTTTTATGTTTGGCACACTATGTGTTATTTTTATATTAGGCGCACTAGTTGATAGTTTTACGTTTTACACACCAAGTTATTATTTTTATGTTAGCCACACTAATTGTTATTTTTATGTTAGGCACACTAAGTGTTACTTTTATGTTAGGCACACTAGTTGATAGTTTTACGTTTTACACATTAGTTGTTATTTTTATGTTAGGCACACTCGTTGTTATTTTTAAGTTTGCCACACTAGTTATTTTAACGTTTGGCACACTAGGTGTTATTTCTACGTTTGGCACACTAGGTGTTATTTCCAAGTTTGGCACACTAGTTGTTATTTGTATATTTGGTACACTAGTTTGATATTTTTACGTTTGGCACACTAGTTAATATTTTTTACATATGGTACACTAGATGATATTATTTATATTTGGTACACTAGAATATATTATTACATTTGGTACACTAGATGTTATTTTTATGTTTGGCACACTAGTTGTTATTTTTAGGTTTGGCACACTAGTTGTTATTTTTAGGTTTGGCACACTAGTTGTTATTTTTATGTTAGGCACACTAGGTGTTATTTTTATGTTTGGCACACTAGTTGATAGTTTTACGTTTTACACACTAGTTGTTATTTTCATGTTAGGCACACTAGTTGTTATTTTTATGTTTGGCACACTAGTTGATAGTTTTAAGTTTTACACACTAGTTGTTATTTTTATGTTTGGCACACTATGTGTTATTTTTATATTACGCACACTAGTTGATAGTTTTACGTTTTACACAAGTTATTATTTTTATGTTAGGCACACTAGTTGTTATTTTTATGTTAGGCACACTAAGTGTTATTTTTATGTTAGGCACACTAGTTGATAGTTTTACGTTTTACACAATAGTTATTTTTATGTTAGGCACACTGGTTGATAGTTTTACGTTTTACACACTAGTTGTTATTTTTATGTTAGGCACACTCGTTGTTATTTTTAAGTTTGGCACACTAGTTATTTTTACGTTTGGCACACTAGGTGTTATTTCTACGTTTGGCACACTAGTTGTTATTTGTATATTTGGTACACTAGTTGATAGTTTTACGTTTTACACACAACAGTTGTTGTTGTTTTTATGTTAGGCACAATAGTTGTTATTTTTACGTTTGGCGCTCTAGGTGTTATTTTTACGTTTGGCACACTAGTTGTTATTTTTACATTTGGTACACTAGTTGTTATTTTTACGTTTGGCACTCTAGTTGTTATTTTTACGTTTGGCACTCTAGGTGTTATTTTTACGTTTGGCACACTAGTTGTTATTTGTATGTTTGGCACTCTAGTTGTTATTTTTACGTTTGGCACTCTAGGTGTTGTTTTTATGTTTGGCACTCTAGTTGTTATTTTTACGTTTGGCACTCTAGGTGTTATTTTTGTTTGGCACACTAGTTGTTATTTTTACGTTTGGCACTCTAGGTGTTATATTTATGTTTGGCACACTAGTTGTTATTTTTACGTTTTACACACTAGTTCTTATTTTTATGTTAGGCACATTAGTTGTTATTTTTATGTTAGGCACACTAGTTGTTATTTTTACGTTTTACACACTAGTTGTTATTTGTATGTTTGGCACACTAGTTGTTATTTTTACGTTTCGCACACTAATTGTTATTTTTACTTTTTACACACTAGTTGTTATTTTTATGTTAGGCACACTAGTTGTTATTTTTATTTTAGGCACACTGGGTGTTATTTTTATGTTAGGCACACTAGTTGTTATTTTTATGTTAGGCACACTAGTTGTTATTTTTATGTTAGGCACACTAGTTGTTATTTTAGGTTTGGCACACTAGTTGTTATTTTTACGTTTGGCACACTAATTGTTATTTTTACTTTTTACACACTAGTTGTTATTTTAATGTTAGGCACACTAGTTGTTATTTCTATGTTAGGCACACTATGTGTTATTTTAATGTTAGGCACACTAGATGATAGTTTTACGTTTTACACACTAGTTGCTATTTTTATGTTAGGCACACTAGTTGATATTTTTATGTTAGGCACACTAGTTGATGGTTTTACGTATTACACACTAGTTGTTATTTTTATTTTAGGCACACTAGTTGTTATTTTTATGTTTGGCACACTAGTTGAAAGTTTTACGTTTTACACACTAGTTGTTATTTTTATGTTTGGCACACTATGTGTTATTTTTATGTTAGGTACACTAGCTGATAGTTTTACATTTTAAACACTAGTTGTTATTTTTATGTTAGGCACACTAAGTGTTATTTTTATGTTAGGCACACTGGTTGATAGTTTTACGTTTTAGACACTAGTTGTTATTTTTATGTTAGGCACACACGTTGTTATTTTTAGGTTTGGCACACTAGTTATTTTTACGTTTGGCACACTAGGTGTTATTTCTACGTTTGGCACACTAGTTGTTATTTTTATATTTGGTACACTAGTTTGATATTTTTTACGTTTGGCACACTACTTAATATTGTTTACATATGGTACACTAGATGATATTATTTATATTTGGTACACTAGATTATATTTTTACAATTGGGACACTAGATGTTATTTTTATGTTTGGTACACTAGTTGTTATTTTTAGGTTTGGCACACTAGTTATTTTTAAATAAGGCACACTGGGTGTTATTTTTATGTTAGGCACACTAGGTGTTATTTTTATGTTAGGCACACTAGTTGTTTTTTTTATGTTAGGCACACTAGTTGTTATTTTAGGTTTGGCACACTAGTTGTTATTTTTACGTTTGGCACACTAATTGTTATTTTTACTTTTTACACACTAGTTGTTATTTTTATGTTAGGCACACTAGTTGTTATTTCTATGTTAGGCACACTAGGTGTTATTTTTATGTTAGGCACACTAGATGATAGTTTTACGTTTTACACACTAGTTGTTATTTTTATGTTAGGCACACTAGTTGATATTTTTATGTTAGGCACACTAGTTGATGGTTTTACGCTTTACACACTAGTTGTTATTTTTATGTTAGGCACACTAGTTGTTATTTTTATGTTTGGCACACTAGTTGATAGTTTTACGTTTTACACACTAGTTGTTATTTTTATGTTTGGCACACTAATTGATAGTTTTACGTTTTACACACTAGTTATTTTTATGTTAGGCACACCAGGTGTTATTTTTATGTTTGGCACACTAGTTGTTATTTTTTACGTTTGGCACACTAATTGTTATTTTTACGTTTGGCACACTAGGTGTTATTTCTACGTTTGGCACACTAGTTGTTATTTGTATATTTGGTACACTAGTTTGATATTTTTACGTTTGGCACACTAGTTAATATTTTTTACATATGGTACACTAGATGATATTATTTATATTTGTTACACTAGATTATATTTTTACATTTGGTACACTAGATGTTAATTTTAGGCTTGGCACACTAGTTGTTATTTTTAGGTTTGGCACACTAGTTGTTATTTTTACGTTTGGCACACTAGGTGTTATTTCTACGTTTGGCACACTAGTTTGAAATTTTTACGTTTGGCACACTAGTTAATATTTTTTACATATGGTACACTAGACGATATTATTTATATTTGGTACACTAGATGATATTATTTATATTTGGTACACTAGATATTTTTTTTATATTTGGTACACTAGATATTCTTATGTTTGGTACACTAGTTAATATTTTTATGTTTGGTACACTAGATATTCTTATGTTTGGTACATTAGTTAATATCTTTATATTTGGTACACTAGATGATATGTTTATATTTGGTACACCAGATGATATGTTTATATTTGGTACACCAGATGATATTTTTATGTTTAGTACACTAGTTAATATTTTTATCTTTGATACACTAGTTGGGCTGTTTTTAGTGTGGATACTAATTGGACTGTTTTTATGTGTAATAACTAGTCGGGCTGTTCTTATGTGTGGACACTAGGTGAGATTATTTTTTTTAATGTGTACACTAGGTGAGCTGTTCTTATGTTAGGTACTGTAGGTGAACTAATTTTCTATTTGGTTCATTAGTTTATTTTCGGTAAATGATGTAGCCTGGCAAGTAAGTGCTCATGTAACAAACAGCTCCAACATCTATCTATCTTTCGTTCGATTGGAGTACTGTCTATATCTGTAATGTCGATTCCGGTATAAATGTTACGGTCATTTGTATTTATTGCAGTGGCCCATATAGTTTTGTCTGTAGTGTTGTATCTATGGGCCAATGGATTTTCCTCAGTCTACTATATTCAGTGCAGTCTTGAACTATGTGTTCAGCAGTCTGGGGTGCCTGCCCACATGTACATGTAGTTGATGTGCCGATCTTGTATTTTGTACACTTGTGACTATGGAGTCGATTGTGTCCTGTTCTGAGGCGTATAATGATAACTTGTTCATATCTATTCATATTATGAAAGGCATCCTGATTTGGGGCTTATGGTCCTCTGATTGATTTGATTATCTGTTTCTTATGATGGTATGTAACCGGTGCATCTTGTTGTGTGCCTGTTGAACTTTCCTTTACCAACTGATCTGCTTTCTCATTTCCTGGTATTCCACAGTGAGATGGGATCCACTACAGTGCAACCCTTTGGTGCTTGTAGAGTTCAGTTAATAAGGTCTGCAGATGTGGTAATTTTCTGGATTGTAGTGCCTGGAGTACTGATCTTGCATCTGTCAAAAGCACTACAGGCTGTGGCTAAGATTACTGTTCAGCAGTTTTTCTATTGCCAACTTTATTGCTTGGATTTCTGCATCATAATTGTGACAATATTTCCCTGTTGCTATTTTATCCATATCCCTAGTGTTATTTGGGTACTCTATATATGCACCTGCTCCCCATTTCATTATTGCATTCTGCGCTGATACGTCTGTGTACACACGAACCCATAGGTCTTGTGGGTATTCTTCATCCAGGAAACTGAGAGTTATTGTTTTTCGCTGTAGAATATTCTGTTCCTCTTTGTCAACTGTTCCTTTCACTTCTGTCCGTATTTGTATTCATAATCCTGATTCCTCTGTCCAGGGAGTCTGTTCTGATATGGGTAGTAGGGGGTTAACAACTCTTGGCATGTCTGGTGTTTGTCTACTAATACGCTTGGCTTGGTGGATAAAACTGATTTTCTTAAGTCGTCCCAAAGCAAGATTTTGGAATCTGTCCTTCATTGGATGTCTCGGCATGCAAGCAAATGTTTCTGCCTGTATCAGCACATTTGTGTCCCTCCGTTCTCTCAGTGCTGGTATCCTCCACAATTTATCCATCTCCAATATTGGTGTTGATTTCATTGCTCCTGTGATGACTAATTGCCTGGTTTTGTACTTCATCCAGTTTTTACAGTGTGGTGTTTGATGCTGAGCACCATGCAGATGATCCATATTCTAAATGTGGGCGTATACTCTGTTGGTAAACTTTAATGAGTATTTTCCCCCTTGCACCCCATGTTGTTCCACACAGTTTTCTTAGAATAGCCAATTTGCTCTTCGCTTTTTGGGTTGCCTTATTTATCTGCTGTTTCCAAGATAGTTTGTTATCAAATGTGACTCCGAGATAGGTACGCTTGTATGTCTTCTTTCACAGGCTCATTGTTTATGTAGATGGCTCCTGCTTTATGTTTTTGTGAGAGAGTGAAAAGTGTAGTACTGCATTTGTCTGTATTGATCCTGATATATATTTGTCCATGAATTCAGTGCATTCATAGCTCTTTGTAGCAATTTGGAGGCCACTGTTGCATACTCCTCTGTGCACCACATTACCAAGTCACCTGCATACACTGCCACTTTGATACCATGTGGTAGTTCAGTAACTAGGTCATTGATGTAGATCAGAAAAAGTGTTGTACATAGTACCCCTCCCTGTGGTACGCCCTGGCGCAGTAAGACCTTCTTACTCTTAACACCACCCAGTTGCACTCTGGCTCTCCTGTTATGCAGGTATGCTTTGACCCACTTGTAGATCCTGCCATTTACTCCATAATTTCTCAGTTTCTTCAAAAGCCCTTCCTTCCATACCTTATAAAATGCTTTCTTTAGGTCTATCCATGCTGCTAGTACCAGTTTCTTTTCTTGAAACGCATCCTCAATTTCCTGGGAAAGATAGGTTGCTTGATCTTCGGTAGAGTAACACTGTCTAAAGCCTGCTTGTTGTGGGACAAGGAGATTTTCACTTTCCAGGTACCACTGCAGTCTGAGATTGATTATACGTTCCATTGTTTTACACAAACAGCTTGTAAGGCTGATTGGTCTATAGCTGGATGTCGTTGAACCATCTTTTCCTGGCTTTAGTAATGGTATCATAATTGCTTCTCTCCATGCCTGTGGCACTCTGCCTGTGATCCAGCAAATATTGTAGATCTGCTGTAGTTTTGCTTTAGCTGCAGTTCCCAAGTTCTTAATCATTTCATTGGACACTCCATCACTGCCTGGTGACTTTTTCATTTTTAATTTGGATATTGCCAGCTGTAGCTCTTTTTGTGTAATGGGTGTTTCCATGACTTCATGTGTGGTCTCTTTTTGTCTAGCATTTTGTTGTTTTAAACGGGTCTCTTGTCCTTTTTCTAGGCTAATTTCAATATTATTGTCATTTGCAAAGGAGTCTGCAAAGTGATTTGCTGCATGCTTATCTGTTAGGATGTTTCCATCCTTCTTCAGTGTAATTCTGATGTTCCTTTCTGTACACTCATCATTCAGCTGTTTTACAAGCTTCCACACTTTTCTTGTGTCTCGTTCAAGATTCAAGGACTCTGTTTTCTATTTCCAGCTTCTCCGTCTGGCTTGTAGTTGAGCCCATTGAAATTTGACTTTAGCATGCTGATAGTTATTGTGGTGTTCCTGGCAAGGGTTATTTTCTGCTTGCTTTCTAGATATTTCCATGTCATTGTGCTGTTGATCCAGTTCACTACCCCAGTATGGTTTGTAGTGTTTCCGTGCCCCTCTAGGTGTTGTTTCACTGGCAGCTTGTATTATTAGTCTACTGAATTCATCAACTATTTTGTTGATGCCTCTGTCTGTATTTAGATCTTTAGTCAGTACACTGGTGTAATGTCGATACATTTTCCAGTCTGCCTTTTTGTAATTCCATCTGGAGAGTGCTGCTCTCCCTGACGGCCTCATTTTGCACCACTAAAAAGACTGGTCGATGGTCGCTGCCTCCAAGTTGTTTCCCAACAATACGTGTGATACTCCAGTCCAGGTCTAGTGAATGGAAAGCAAGGTCTGGTGTAGATGGGGTACGCCATGATCTGGAATAGAATGTTGGTGGATTCGTTGTCTCGTTTAGGAGTATAAGCCCATTGTCATCCTGCCAATTTTCAAGTTCTTCACCTCTTTTGTCCATATGTTCATAGCTCCAGCTTTGTGAATGGCTGTTAAAGTCTCCTCATACAACTATTCTTTCTGTTAATGTAACTGTGTCTAGTGCTAGTAGGCGGTCGCTCGGACAGTAGTAGTTAAGTAGGTGAAAGTCTGTATTTCTGTCCTGAGGTGCAGTATTCCGCCCCATCCATATACATTTCAATCTGACATGCATTGATGTTGTTCTTTACAAGTATCAATATTCCGCTCTTTTCTCTGTTTTTTCTGTCAGATCGGTAGCACTGGTCTCTCCTAACCTTCAAGGCTATGTCGTTTTTTAGATGGGTTTCCTGCAAACAGCATATGTTTACTTCTTAATGCAGGATATTTTCTAATTCTATCATTTTACTGTACCCATCTCTTTTGCTGTTGATGCCTTCAGCATTGCAGTGCATTATTTTGAGTAGTCTTATTTTGGATTGGCCAGTAGCTCTATTCTCTCGCCCCCTCACTCCACAGAGCGGTTGAGGACATCCAGTAATAGTGGTTGGGCCCTTTCGAGGCTGTGGGCCCGGTGCTGCACCTGCCTGAGTGTCCATCACAGGGCGAGTGCCATATCGATTTGTGGTTATAGACATACTTCCCATTGGCGTGAGTGAGTGGAATCCTGATTATTGCAGTGCGCCTTTTGGCTGGTTGCCTCCGACTTCAGCACTTAAACTTGCTAGAGCAGACTGTGGTCTTGCTCGGTTGTACGAAGGCCTGGCCACTCTTGGTTTTCAGTCCCTGGTGACTGTTAAGCCCCATCCACAAGGCAAGGAGCTAGCCTTGATGAGGACAGCTCCAACATTTCATCCTCGTTACAGGGTGTGTGTGTGTGCGTGTTTGAGTGTGTGTGTGACAGAGAGAGAGAGGCGTGTGTGTCTACACATCGTCGCGATGAAGAGCACTCATTTTATCCAGTTATTAAAACCGCCTACCTGTGCGAACGTGACTTGCAAACAGTGGAAAATAGAATCGACTCGCTATACTCCAAACTGGGGAATATGATAACACATGTCGGGCATAGTAACTAGAACTGCACGCTACCTGATTGTGACAATGATATCTACATTCACATATACAAACACTCGCACACTTACAAATAAAACGCGCACAAACACACATACACACAAATATATATCAAACACATAATCGCATATAAAATCCAACTAACCAACCAGCTCGCTGTATTTCCTTACACAGGTCACCTGAACGTTTCCAGCCAATCGACGATAAGGAATCATGGATCTATTCCGCGTTCTACGATCACGTGGCAGCTCAAGACGAAAAACCATTGGTCCGCATATTTGGACTGAGCAAGAGAGAGTTGGCAGGGAAGATTATCTGTACCATCAGCTCTGATGTCATAAACCAGACGTCATCGGGAGTTCTTACAATAGTGGTTGGAGAACATAGGGCCATGTATGTATTCTTGTAATGCAACATTAAATTTGATGTGTCACTGATGAATGCACGTTTCCAAGTGTTTAAGTGTGGTAATATTCTTGTTATGAAACAGCTCTGACGCCATCCCAGATGGCTTATCACATCGTATGATGTTCTAACGAAAGCCAGATCTACAAAGTGACCAAAAGCATCACTTCGCCTCTATTCTGGACTCTATCATAAATTCTTATTTGAAAGCAAGCTGGCGAACGAGTTGGTGTGGTTAAACGTGTTGATAGAGATGATCGAGTGTCACAGTGACTCCAAGAGCTAACGTCTCCAGCAGAACTGCGGATATTAAGAAAGCTAGTGCAGCTGGTTACATTTTCATACTGTGTCTAAGACACAAGGCTCACGTCCATCAGTTTAAAATAAACTGCTAATACTCGAGCGCTAGACGCTCACCGAGTCACTGGGACAGTCACGTGAACAAGTTCATTTAAAGTCGATGTGGCTACGGCCAAATTGATGAAGAGGTCAGAGACGACACAATGAGCAGATACTGAACAGTGTAACGCTTGTAACATGGCAGACGGTCAACGTGAGAGTTGGCTGTAGACAACTTGACATTGTGGAATGACCCCCAGCGACACGCTACAACAGACAAGCCAGCTCAAGAAATGGTTGGCTATAAGTGACGTTGGGGGGGGGAGGGGAGAGAGAGAGAGAGAGAGAGAGAGAGAGAGTATGCATATTTTAGCACTGGGCCTAGATTCCTCAGTGAATCAAAGCTGATTGTTTGTGTCAGGATCAATGAACCACGCTTATCTAAATCTTACTTCACTTCGCGGTGTCTCTACAAGTAGAGTAATGAAGCTAATAACGTAAGCAGAGATCGAGAAAGAAGACAACACCAGGAGTTGGATGTGTTGAGCAAAAGGGCGCAAACATTTGATCTTGTAGTTAAGCACAATGCACAGAATTGACTCCCTTCAAGTCCCTTAGGTCGATCGAGCAAGAGGAATTGTGTTTTCTTTATTTGTTGAGTTAAGGCAAGAAAAGAAAGTATCTAGACAAACCTAAACAAATAGACAGTCGGGCGAACGAACGAACGAAATGACAGGACGACGGGCAGATCTGTAGGTGCATGGATAGGTAGGTAGGTAGGTAGGTAGGCAGGCGGGTGATCGGACGGACGGACAGAGAGACAGACACAGAGAGAGACAGAGAGAGACAGACACAGAGAGAGACAGACAGAGAGAGAGAGGCAGGCAGACAGAAAGACAGACAGAGAGATAGGCAGGCAGACAGAGAGACAGACACAGAGAGAAAGGCAGGCAGGCAAGACAGACGGACGGACGGACGGACGGACGGACAGACCAGACAGACAGACAGACAGACAGACAGACAGACAGACGGACGGACGGACGGACGGACGGACGGACGGACGGACAGACAGACGGACGGACAGACAGACGGACGGACAGACAGACGGACGGACAGACAGACAGACAGACAGACAGATAGATAGATTTGATACTGACAGTGGTTAAGAATCGACATAAAATCAACCGAAGTAAACGCACATGACAATATTTTTTTGTTCTAATAATGACAATACCATGAAACAGTATTTGTCTATTTGTGCTGTAGACAGTGTTTCAATGTAGGGCTTCTTGAAGAGCAAGGAATTAGAGAGAAATATGCAGTCACAATATCAAACATATACCATGTCATCCAAATAGAAAATAAATATAGAAGACCGTTGGAAATAGGTAAAGGATATACGGAAGGAGACATGAAGAAAATCTGAGGAAAAGAGAACGCCAGAATAAGGATTGGATGACAACAGAGACCCTGGAGAAAATTAAAGAAAGAAAGTATTTTTTTTTTTTAAACAGACATAAATAAAAGCAAAACGAGAAGTACTGAGGCCAAGGCACAGGAAAATTACACAGAGGTGAACAAAGATGTGATTAGATGCATTACAAGGAATAAGAGGAAATACATAAAGTAGCTAAAGAGGTAGAGGAGGCGGCAAACAAAGGAGATAGGAAAGAAATAATGTACAAAAGCACAATGAAATTACGTGAAACATACAAACAGATCAATGCCTTAAACATAATAAAGAAAATCTCCTTAGCAATAATATAAAGGAAAAATGAAGAGATGGAAAGAGCACTAAAGAACTCTTGAACAGACCGGACTGAAAAAAAAAACCTCCAAATATATTACCAGCAGAGGAAGAGCTGCACGTTAACTGTGGAAAGTCAAGCAAGGAAGAAATAATGAAAGCCATTAAGATATTTTAAAAAATGGTAAAGTCACAGGACCAGATGACATTCATCCAGAAAACATTAAAAGCAGATACTAACACCTCTACCAAGATGTTACATAATCTACTAGATACAATATGGGAAGCGGAATAAATGCTTCAAGACTGCTGGAAAGAAGGTTATATGATCAAACACAACAGAAAGCAAGTTTACAGGAGTGCACGAATTATAGGGTAATTATGCTGCTATCAGTGCCAGGAAAAATAACAAACAGAATCATTCTGGAGAGACTAAAAGAGGCCATAGAGAAACATTTGAGAGATGAACAAAAAGGTTTTTGGCGAAAAAAAAACAGATCATGTGCTGATCAAATAACTACCTTACGTATAATAGTTGAACAAAACTTTAATCTATAGTCTCCACTTTATGTTGGATTCATAGATTACGAAAAGGCATTTGATAGTTTAGACAGAGGAATGTTTTGGAAGTTACTGAGTCATTCCAGAATCTCCATAAAGTTTATTAACCTTATATGAACAATGTATAAAGAAACGAAATGTAGTGTGGTGCATGAAGGGCAGCTTACAGAAGTATTTGAAATAATAACATGAGTAAAGCAGGATGCCCTTCTATCTCCATTTCTCATTCTGTTGGCTATAGATTGGATTATGAGAATAACTCAGAACAACATAAATGGAACCAAGTGGTCACTGACCAAGCAAATTAATGACTTAGACTTTGCTGATGATGTAATTATCCTATCACATAATCATCAACAGAGGCAAGATAAAATGAGCATACTTGATGAGAGATCACAACTACTTGCACTGAAAATAAATAGAGATAATACCAAAATTATGAGAATTAACGCAGTTGGCAATAACCAAATAACAATAGAGGAAATATATCTACTAGACGTACAATCGTGCATATATCTGAAATATAGACAATGAGGATGGAACAGAGAATGATACCAAAATAAGGATATGAAAAGGAAGAAATGCATTTGTTGAACTGGGAAACATGTAGAAATCCAAAGAAATTAGGTTAAATACAAATATAAACATTCTCAACTCCAATGTTAAATCAGTCCTATTATATTGCCGTGAAACATAGAGAACAACAAAAATGGCAATCAAGAAGATATAGAACACTTTTTAATGGATGCTTGCGCAGAATAAAGGGATGGAAATGGCAGGACAAAAACACTAACGGAGAATTATGGAAAAGTACCAGTCAAATTTCAGGGGACAAAGAAATATAACTAAGATCACATACAGCAGGTCCTGTTTTGAAACCCCAGTTGAAGAGACAGGAGAAGACCAAAATATTCTTGGATAAGACAGGTGGAAGCAGAGATGAAGATGGCGGAGAAGACATTGAATGATGTTAAAATAATGACAAGAAACATACTAGATTGGAAAGTGTTTGTTGAAGACCTATGCTCCAGAGTTAGCTGAAAGGAAGAAAAAAGAAGGAAAAAAATGTAATTCGCTGATCTGTTGTTTTTATTCCTTATCAACACATTGTATGTGTGTGTGTGGTACTTCCCTCATTTCCCGTTCGATTTTACATGCTATCAGTCCAAAAGCAGTGGGCTCATCAATTACAGCCACACTCTGCAAGTGGCGTTTAGTCGTATTTAGCAAATTGTTTCCCACTCCGTGCCTCAACACGGATACTTCTTACATCTCATGTGTTACCTCGTGATCTACTAAACAAAATACACGAACTCTGTGGGCTTGCCAATGAGTCAGAGCTGTACTGCACTTACGTGAAGACAAGGGGGAAAATCGTGTTCTTTTATTGTGACTGCAACCATGGCTGTGGCACGTTGTCTCGTAACCATCTAGATGTCTCAAACCCAATAATATATAGCAGGAATCTGAGACATCCGGGAAAGCTAAATGTCAATTACGGCAACACCAACAACAGAAGTTACAGATGTAAAAAATATCAAATGAAATATCACAACTTTTATCATTTGGTGGTAACAGCTTGAAAAAAGTCACAGACCAAGTTAGTCTAACAAAATAGGCAACCAAGAAATGAAATGCTCCCTGGTAAAGGGTAGACAATGAAGATGGACACGTCCTGTACTTCGTTAGAAGAGAAATCTGACATGTCAGCTGACATCTGCTGAAAGTGGGGGAGGGAATTTACACTGAATGTGAGAGGCTCATAGCTGACCGCTTGTGTCAGGGTCAGCAGCAACAGTTAATCAAGATCCTCCTACACCTCGCCATGGTGCCCCTGGGAATAGACTAGCAAGTCTTAACCGGGAAGACAACCAGGTACCAACAATAACTTAGCGATGTAGCAGGAGATCGACGTCTGGGAGTCACGACCCAGGCGGGCTCACCTCCCGATATGTTGGTCTCGAAGATACGAGATATGTAGCTTCACGTAAACAAGTAAACAACGAAGATATACACATTTAATGTCCTTGTATGCCCTCACGATGAAGATATGTTGTTATGTACGATCTGTAAAGAAAGGCGTACAGAATGAAAGTAAAACAAGAATGAAGATTATATCGACAAAACACGAACTTAACCACTTCATGTTTTATTTCAGCTATCCTGTTTCATACCTGGTGTGTCCCTTGTCCGGTAATGTGCGTCCCACACACGTGTCCATCAGCTTCCAGGCAACACAGAAACCAACCAATCGTCTACCGATCCAATATCCGGGACCTCGTATTAGAAACTTCACCGTCTGCTACTCCGTCCTACACACCCGCTTCAACATGACGACCCAGCTCATCGTGTCTTTAGAAATGAACCGGATACTGGGAGCCGAACATTTTATGGTTTACAACTACAGCATCTCCCCGGAAGTTGATCAGATTCTTCGTCGCTACCAGGAAGATGGTCTACTCACTGTTCTACAATGGCCGGTACTCACCAATGGCAGCTGGTACTTTGCTCAGGTTGCAGCCTTGAACGACTGTTTCTACAGGAATCGGATCACGTCCAGATTTGTGGTTGTCGTGGACACAGATGAGCTCATCATACCAAGACACCAGCACACCTGGATGGAGCTCATTCACAACGTTTCACCTCAAGAACAAGATGTTTCCAAGTTTATGAATTCGTCGAATTTATCCGACAAGAACAATATACAAAATGGATGTTTTAGTGTCAAGTCAAGTATATTTCATTTAAACTCGACGCCATACTGGAACTCTCTGCCACCACAGATTTCTCTCATGGAGGTCGAAAAGGAAAACATCCAGAAATACAACATTGTCATCCTTTCACAAGTACAGCGTAATGACAAGATATACCCACACACCGTTAGATCAAAATACATCGCTCGCCCAGAGTTCGTTTATGTTGCTGGGGTACATGTGGTGCACGCTTTCACGAGTTTCACAGAATGCCTTAACATCGACGAATCAACAGCACTTACCCATCATTACAGAGAACCTATCTCAGATATTCGCGTTATTGCTGACACCAGCGCGCTCAAATTCAAGAATAAGCTGTACCCTTGTTTTATGAAACAGATCAAGTTGTTTCCAAAAATATTTCAATAATTTCTCATGAGAGGATCGGTTGTGACAGTATAACGAGGAAGAGAGCGGGTATAGACGAATGTGCTGACAAAGTTGGATGAACGTATGTAAAAACAGTGTCCACGGTAAAATGTCCAGAAGAACTTATATATCTGAAAGTACATATACGTAACATCTATCATCTAGTTGCTTGCCCTTTACAGAACGTCACCCTCACCTGGCATGTCCGAAACAATATGCATCCCTTCCTAGCAGGCTCTCCTCTTCCTCTGTTGTCAAGTTTCAGATTTATTTCCAGTCTTGAAATCATCTTTTTGGTCTATCCTGGCTTGCCTTTATGGAAACACCCCAACCCCCTCCACTCCCTCCTCCAGTAATGCTATGAGCAGCGCACTGTTTTTTCCCCTCTTTTATGTGGCCGTTATATTTAAATTTACTGTTTAAAAGACAATTATATTTCTCATTTAGATCACTTAATACATATTTCTTATTCTGTAATATATATATATATATATATATATATATATATATATATATATATATATATATATATATATATATATATATATATGTCAGCTGTTCTCTTCTCTCATTGCATGACCAAAAATTATGATTGTTTCTACCTAATAATGTATATTAGCTCTTTTTTTTTTGCTGTGGACTCTTTCTGAACGTTTTGATTACTCTTATTAGCTGTCCATGGTATTCTCAATATTCTTCTGCATAACCACATTTCTACAGACTCCAGTTATTTTCTTGTCTGTGGTCCTATTGTCCATGATTCACATCAATATGTTAAGACTGGCTCTACATAACATTTAAGAACTCTTTTTCTTGTTTCTATTGTCAAAAATGTATTTCACAGTAACTTCATGTTTTTGGAAAGCTGCTTTTGCCTGAGCTATTCTGCACTCACCTCTGTTGCTCATCTACCATCTGAGGTTAACATTGTTCCCAGATATGTAAATTAATTTGTCTGTTTTAATACTGTTCCACTTGTCTTTATTGTGCATTGCCGTGATGTCTTTTTCTTTGTTCTTATTACATCTGTCGTTTTCCTATTAAGGCTGTGTCCTTTATTTTTGCTTTCTTTCACTATAATGTCTAACATTTCTTTTAACTCATTTTCACTCTTAGCGATTAATACTGTATCATCAGCATACCTTAGATTATTTACATAATGACGTCCGATTGGTATTCCAGGCATGCCCCTTATGGATCTTAAAATAATATCTCTCTCTCTCTCTCTCTCTCTGCGATCAAGACTCAATCAGAGTAGGATTCCAGACTCTCTCATGAAGTCAGCTGTCTGTTTAAGTGTGATTGAATACCTGTTAAAACGTTGCACTGTGTTCTGCGCCAGTGGCGCCAGTGTATTCGATTTCAGCCAGCATTTTATTCAGGTTTGCTTTACTTAGCCTTTGATTGTCCCCAATCTTCCTGCAAGGCAGCAGATTGTCTTTTCTGTAGGGGGATTCTGCCCTTAGATGGTCGGCCCTCCCAGGTTTAAGAACACCATCTGCCCGAGCTTGATGTAGTTATTAGTTGGTCATTGGACCATCACCAGCACACATCAAACAACAGACTATAAGGTCTTCCAGCAATGCACCTTCCCAACTAACACGAACTTCCGGGAGTCTCACCGATGCTGACCATATGCTTATGATCACTAGATAAGAAGAACTAGATAAGAGTATGATGAGATCATCTGAAATAATCTCACTATAAATATTAAACAAATCTGGTGACAGCACACAACCTTGCCTAACACCCTGTTTTTTTTTGTTGAAACATTCTCAATTTATTACCAGTTCTTATGGCCGCTGCTTGTTGCCAGTACATGTTCTTTATTATTCTTAAATCTTTGATGTCTGTGTTCATGCCTTCTAAAATGTTGATTATTTCTTGGCGTTTTACTTTGTCAAATGCTTTGGTATAATCTATGAAACATAGGTATAGATCTGTTTTCACCTCTATGGCTCTTTCTACTAAAGATCTTATGATGTATATGGCATTGTTCGTTCTTTTATCTCTAACAAAACCACACTGTTCATCGCTAATTTCTGGACTGATTTTGTTTCGCACTCTTCGCATGATGATTCTTAGTAATATCTTAGTCATATGACTCATAAGGCTTATTGTGCGATGATCATCGCATTGCATCGCACCAGATTTCTTTGGTAGGGCTATGAATATTGATTTATTAAACATGTAGTCTGGTATATATCCCTTGTTTTAGATATTCAATATTTTTGTTGTTATTTCTATTCCTAATTCACCCATGGTTATATTTTCTTGTCCAGGATCTTTTTCTGTATTCATATTGCGCAAGGCGTCTTCCACATCTTTTTTGAGTATTTCTGATCCTTCCCCATTATCCTTAATATTTACTTATGTTCGTTCATCATCATAAAGGTCTTTAATGTTTTATGTCCATCGTCCTCTCTTAAGCCATCTTGTTCAATCAACAGTTCTCCTTCCTTTGATCTTACTCCTGTTAATTTTTTTAATTGTTTGTACATGGCTTTGTCATCTTTTATTTATTTATTTGTTTCTAACATTTGAATCTCTTTATATCTATGTTTTAGCCAGGCATATATATATATATATATATATATATATATATATATATATATATATATATATATATATAATATTTGGTTCTCCAAAATGACTCGATTAGTAGCCCGTTTTGGCACCCTCCATCCGGAAGGGTTGAACTCTTTTGCTCTTGTCCTTATTCACTGACCTTAATCTCGCATGTGCCCTATCTATAGACCTTGTTGCCTTATAAGCATGGTCTCTCCAGCACCTCTTTCCCCTGCCACCTCAGCTTTCTCTTTTTCCTCCTTCACTATAGGACTCCTTCTTCCGTCCACCCTCAAAAGACCAAAGCTACTTGTTCAATGTATTATGTTCTTCTTTGGCCGTACTTGGCCTATTGACTATTTATCACGTGATCAATAGGAACATGAGTTGTGGCGACACTTTCTCTTCGGTTATTTTGAGAAGAGCTCTTATGTGTCTTTGATTTTGTGCTATTAATTTGTGGTTAGTACCAGTTAAAAGATGTTGCTAAAAAGTCGTTTGCCTCGTCTCTCTACAAGTTTAGCACTTGCGTCATTGCTGTAGTTTATTATCCATGTTTCTACAGCTCTACTCACGGTCCCACAAGGTATTTATTATTTTGTATATTTTATTTTTCTGCCTAACTCTACTCTTCTAGGTATCTTATCTCCGCTGTGACGCCGTTGTTGTGATTTATCGTTGCTAATGTCCAATATTTACATTAAGAGTAGAGAGTTCGGAAAACCAATATGTTGATGCTTACTTTGTATGCTATGTTACATATATGTTCTATAATAGGGGATATGTCTGTCCAATCACTAGATTAGCTTTGCAACATGTCATTGTTCTCTGTGTATTTTCCCATTTGTTGATATGGCTTTTCTAAGTATTTAAAACCAGTTGCTTGACTTAATACTGTGTCATCAAAGAAGTTGATTTCCTTTTCTTTACTTGCAAGAGTCATCATTTCTCTCTGGCTTTATTGTCATATGTAAACCCCCGCACAATTTGCTCATGTCAATATTGTATCGATCAGTTCTGATTAATTAAATCTGATGCAAACAGCCGTACAGAGAGTCCCTCAAATCTTTTATTAAATGCGCAGCTTAATTTTATATATATATATATATTCAAAGTCCATCATTCAACTTAAAGGAAATGTTGCAAAACTAATCCTTAAAATTACTTATCGAGAAAAGATTTATAATATATAATGTAACGCGTGAGACTGTATTAAGTAGTTCAACAGATGTCATGTGTATAATAGTTTCAGCTAATGCTGTATTCCAATGAATGAAAACTTATCACGCAACCATTCTTTGACCAACGAGATAACAAAACAGAACTAATGTTCTGAAAAGTAATGTTGAGAATGCCATGAACGAGTAAGGAGAGAGTAACCAGCCAATGATAAATGAGATCAAGGAAAACAGTTTGATGCAAACATCAGTTGGATAATCACCATGTGTCATATTGGCTGGCGTAGGCGAGCATGCCCTTCCAGATTTCTTTGTACTCATTGCCTCTTACCAATTCCGTTTTAAACGGTTTACCGTGCTGTCCGTACGAAGCTATTCAGTATCTTCTCTCGTTTTTATCCGCGATGTCTCTTTCCCTGTATTCTGTCAGTCGCTACCAAGTATTCCATACAACCTTCCTCTTCTCACAAAGTTTCCGTTGGCTGGCGTGCACGCACGAACACACTCACACTCTCTACAGACAGGTGTCTTTTCCTTCCACACACAATGAACGTTGTTCCCCTATTCAAATGTCGCTGCACGCTCTTCATTGTTGTAAGAATTATTGAAGAAATGTCGGCTTTTGGTAGCGAGTGGGGGGACGCTGTATTTTGACAACTGGGCAAACTTGAAAAGATAGACGAGAAATAATAACAGAAAGGTGAAATTAATGTTTCTTTGTATATTTTGCTTAGTCGACAGGTTATCCTCACTGCACATGCGACAGATGAATAAGTGAAGTGATCACATCTCCAAAAAGTATACATCAAAACGTGTAGCGACTAACCACACTGAAGTTGTGTTTGTTGACACCTTTGTATTTTTGCGTAGCCTCTCGTCTGGCAACTCCCACTCTGACATCATATTCGTCAAACCTCTTCATGGTTGCGGATTCTGTTTACTTTTTAAGCTGGGTTTTTTTTTCGCCCAGCGTCCCTGAGGTAATTCAGAATGTCAGAGCTGGTCATTGTCCTTCCGCACCCAACATCAGCCAAATTGGAAAGTGTCAGCACGTTCATTATCTCTGACATCCGCGTGCCCAGGCACGAAAATGAAACAGATATATATATATATATATATATATATATATATATATATATATTAGAATATGCCTCCTTTGAGACACTAGCCACTGTCGTCGATCACAGCCAGTTGCGATCCTTCTTAGCATACTCAGTGAATTACTGAGGAAACACACGTGTATGTACAGCGATCATTTCAATGGTCAAACTACTTGTAGTCAATGCGAAAGTATCACTATCTTTCTTCGCAGTTGAAGAGCCGAAGAGCCAACATTTGCCGTAAAACCCAACGAGCTCCATACGTGGCCAAACACAAACTCATCTGTGTAAAGAACTGCGTCACTATCACAAGAGTTCTCTAAAATTTAGTAAAATCAAGGCTTGCACTTCTGCCTCAACGACCAACGGATTTTGTTGTCAACATCCTGTATCTAGTGTCAAGACAACGAGACAGGACATACTGCACTCTGACGTCACTCGTATTCATTCTTCCCCGAGTTCAATGTCCTTGCAACACCCATAGTGAGTCACAAATATGTAGTCACCTTTGTCTACGTCATTGGACATGCGGAAGTATGCGGAAATGGAAAAGCGGGCAGGTTGGCTAGCTGTGTTATCGTTGAAGACGGTCAACCAAAGGATCGGGTGGACAGCATCAATGCTCTCCGAGATGGAAAGGCATAGGACTTCGACAACAATGAGTCCATGTCACTCCTTGGGATGAAAGAGATGCGAGTTAAGATTGGTACAGCCAGAAACGGGAAACTTAGTGGGCGTATAAAGCTTGTCAACCAACACAGACCTGGAGTCGTCAGTAGCTGGACGGGACTTGCTGAGGAGGGGATCTGAGCACCTATAGACATGTTCGAAGTGCAATGATGATGACCCACAAATAACTCAATCCATAGCCTATATCATCCATATTTTTTTTTTCATTTAACATGCTGCCTTTTGTACCCATAAAATCATAGTATAGCGGAAGATGTGGGTCTACACTGATTCGAAGGTAGGCACGTGCTCGGCAAAGTCTGATTCTAGTTGCCATGGTGGGAAAATCAAGAAGGCAAAGTATCAACCTACACTCAATATCTTGTGTGCACCCAAGGATTGCCCTATTGTGCATCCATTCCAATCGTTCCACTCGCGCATTGCTGAGAGTCGGGATCGCCAGTGCATACTCAATCACAGACACGGTCAGCCCCTGGTATAAGAGAACAAGATGATGCTGCTCAGTTTGTGCTGATGCCATGAACGTCATAGCAAATAAGTCCCTTCTGGTTTTCAATATCACCTGGTCTACATGATTGTTTAAAGCAAGGCTTTGATCAAACGACACTCGGAGGTATCCCATCTCATGAGTTCTCTCCGCAGCTTCTGATCACTGACTCACATTTAACGATAACTTTTGGTCTATTAAATTATTGCAAGTTCTTTAGCAACACACTCACTGTCTTAACTTCTTTAGCAACACACTCTCTGTCTGAAGTTCTTTAGCAACACACTCTCTGTCTTAAGTTCTCTAGCAACACTCTCTCTCTGTCTGAAGTTCTTTAGCAACACTCTCTTTGTCTTAAGTTCTCTAGCAACACTCTCTGTCTGAAGTTCTTTAGCAACACTTTCTTTGTCTTAAGTTCTCTAGCAACACTCTCTGTCTGAAGTTCTTTAGCAACACTTTCTTTGTCTTAAGTTCTCTAGCAACACTCTCTGTCTTAAGTTCTTTAGCAACACTCTCTTTGTCTTAAGTTCTCTAGCAACACTCTCTGTCTGAAGTTCTTTAGCAACACTTTCTGTCTGAAGTTCTCTAGCAACACTGTCTCTGTCTGAAGTTCTCTAGCAACACTCTCTCTGTCTGAAGTTCTCCAGCAACACTCTGCTCTGTCTGAAGTTCTCTAGCAACACTCTCTCTGTCTGAAGTTCTCTAGCAACACTCTCTCTGTCTGAAGTTCTCCAGCAACACTCTGCTCAGTCTGAAGTTCTCTAGCAACACTCTGTCTGAAGTTCTCTAGCAACACTCTCTCTGTCTGAAGTTCTCCAGCAACACTCTGCTCTGTCTGAAGTTCTCTAGCAACACTCTCTCTGTCTGAAGTTCTCTAGCAACACTCTCTCTGTCTGAAGTTCTCCAGCAACACTCTGCTCTGTCTGAAGTTCTCTAGCAACACTCTCTCTGTCTGAAGTTCTCTAGCAACACTCTCTCTGTCTGAAGTTCTCCAGCAACACTCTCTCTGTCTGAAGTTCTCTAGCAACACTCTCTCTGTCTGAAGTTCTCCAGCAACACTCTCTCTGTCTGAAGTTCTCCAGCAACACTCTGCTCTGTCTGAAGTTCTCCAGCAACACTCTCTCTGTCTGAAGTTCTCCAGCAACACTCTCTCTGTCTGAAGTTCTCCAGCAACACTCTCTCTGTCTGAAGTTCTCCAGCAACACTGTCTCTGTCTGAAGTTCTCCAGCAACACTGTCTCTGTCTGAAGTTCTCCAGCAACACTCTCTCTGTCTGAAGTTCTCCAGCAACACTCTGCTCTGTCTGAAGTTCTCCAGCAACACTGTCTCTGTCTGAAGTTCTCCAGCAACACTGTCTCTGTCTTAAGTTCTCCAGCAACACTGTCTCTGTCTGAAGTTCTCCAGCAACACTCTGCTCTGTCTGAAGTTCTCCAGTAACACTCTCTCTGTCTGAAGCTCTCCAGCAACACTGTCTCTGTCTGAAGTTCTCCAGCAACACTGTCTCTGTCTGAAGTTCTCCAGCAACACTCTCTCTGTCTGAAGTTCTCCAGCAACACTCTGCTCTGTCTGAAGTTCTCCAGCAACACTCTCTGTCTGAAGTTCTCCAGCAACACTGTCTCTGTCTGAAGTTCTCCAGCAACACTCTGCTCTGTCTGAAGTTCTCCAGCAACACTCTCTGTCTGAAGTTCTCCAGCAACACTCTCTCTGTCTGAAGTTCTCCAGCAACACTCTCTCTGTCTGAAGTTCTCCAGCAACACTCTGCTCTGTCTGAAGTTCTCCAGCAACACTCTCTCTGTCTGAAGTTCTCCAGCAACACTGTCTCTGTCTGAAGTTCTCCAGCAACACTCTGCTCTGTCTGAAGTTCTCCAGCAACACTCTCTCTGTCTGAAGTTCTCCAGCAACACTCTGCTCTGTCTGAAGTTCTCCAGCAACACTCTCTCTGTCTGAAGTTCTCCAGCAACACTCTCTCTGTCTGAAGTTCTCCAGCAACACTCTCTCTGTCTGAAGTTCTCCAGCAACACTCTGCTCTGTCTGAAGTTCTCCAGCAACACTCTGCTCTGTCTGAAGTTCTCCAGCAACACTCTCTCTGTCTGAAGTTCTCCAGCAACACTCTGCCCTGTCTGAAGTTCTCCAGCAACACTCTCTCTGTCTGAAGTTCTCCAGCAACACTCTCTCTGTCTGAAGTTCTCCAGCAACACTCTGCTCTGTCTGAAGTTCTCCAGCAACACTCTCTCTGTCTGAAGTTCTCCAGCAACACTGTCTCTGTCTGAAGTTCTCCAGCAACACTCTCTCTGTCTGAAGTTCTCCAGCAACACTCTGCCCTGTCTGAAGTTCTCCAGCAACACTCTGCTCTGTCTGAAGTTCTCCAGCAACACTCTCTCTGTCTGAAGTTCTCCAGCAACACTCTCTCTGTCTGAAGTTCTCCAGCAACACTCTCTCTGTCTGAAGTTCTCCAGCAACACTGTCTCTGTCTGAAGTTCTCCAGCAACACTCTCTCTGTCTGAAGTTCTCCAGCAACACTCTCTCTGTCTGAAGTTCTCCAGCAACACTGTCTCTGTCTGAAGTTCTCCAGCAACACTGTCTCTGTCTGAAGTTCTCCAGCAACACTCTCTCTGTCTGAAGTTCTCCAGCAACACTCTGCTCTGTCTGAAGTTCTCCAGCAACACTGTCTCTGTCTGAAGTTCTCCAGCAACACTGTCTCTGAAGTTCTCCAGCAACACTCTCTCTGTCTGAAGTTCTCCAGCAACACTGTCTCTGTCTGAAGTTCTCCAGCAACACTCTCTCTGTCTGAAGTTCTCCAGCAACACTGTCTCTGTCTGAAGTTCTCCAGCAACACTCTCTCTGTCTGAAGTTCTCCAGCAACACTCTGCTCTGTCTGAAGTTCTCCAGCAACACTGTCTCTGTCTGAAGTTCTCCAGCAACACTCTCTCTGTCTGAAGTTCTCCAGCAACACTCTCTCTGTCTGAAGTTCTCCAGCAACACTGTCTCTGTCTGAAGTTCTCCAGCAACACTGTCTCTGTCTGAAGTTCTCCAGCAACACTCTCTCTGTCTGAAGTTCTCCAGCAACACTCTGCTCTGTCTGAAGTTCTCCAGCAACACTGTCTCTGTCTGAAGTTCTCCAGCAACACTGTCTCTGTCTGAAGTTCTCCAGCAACACTCTCTCTGTCTGAAGTTCTCCAGCAACACTGTCTCTGTCTGAAGTTCTCCAGCAACACTCTGCTCTGTCTGAAGTTCTCCAGCAACACTGTCTCTGTCTGAAGTTCTCCAGCACCACTGTCTCTGTCTGAAGTTCTCCAGCAACACTGTCTCTATCTGAAGTTCTCCAGCAACACTGTCTCTGTCTGAAGTTCTCCAGCAACACTGTCTCTGTCTGAAGTTCTCCAGCAACACTGTCTCTGTCTGAAGTTCTCCAGCAACACTCTCTCTGTCTGAAGTTCTCCAGCAACACTGTCTCTGTCTGAAGTTCTCCAGCAACACTCTGCTCTGTCTGAAGTTCTCCAGCAACACTCTGCTCTGTCTGAAGTTCTCCAGCAACACTCTCTCTGTCTGAAGTTCTCTAGCAACACTGTCTCTGTCTGAAGTTCTCCAGCAACACTGTCTCTGTCTGAAGTTCTCCAGCAACACTGTCTCTGTTTGAAGTTCTCCAGCAACACTCTCTCTGTCTGAAGTTCTCCAGCAACACTGTCTCTGTCTGAAGTTCTCCAGCAACACTCTGCTCTGTCTGAAGTTCTCCAGCAACACTCTCTCTGTCTGAAGTTCTCCAGCAACACTCTCTCTGTCTGAAGTTCTCCAGCAACACTCTCTCTGTCTGAAGTTCTCCAGCAACACTCTCTCTGTCTGAAGTTCTCTAGCAACACTGTCTCTCTCTGAAGTTCTCCAGCAACACTCTCTCTGTCTGAAGTTCTCCAGCAACACTGTCTCTGTCTGAAGTTCTCCAGCAACACTCTCTCTGTCTGAAGTTCTCCAGCAACACTGTCTCTGTCTGAAGTTCTCCAGCAACACTCTGCTCTGTCTGAAGTTCTCCAGCAACACTCTCTCTGTCTGAAGTTCTCCAGCAACACTCTCTCTGTCTGAAGTTCTCCAGCAACACTCTCTCTGTCTGAAGTTCTCCAGCAACACTCTCTCTGTCTGAAGTTCTCTAGCAACACTGTCTCTGTCTGAAGTTCTCCAGCAACACTGTCTCTGTCTGAAGTTCTCCAGCAACACTGTCTCTGTCTGAAGTTCTCCAGCAACACTGTCTCTGTCTGAAGTTCTCTAGCAACACTTTCTGTCTGAAGTTCTCCAGCAACACTGTCTCTGTCTGAAGTTCTCCAGCAACACTCTCTCTGTCTGAAGTTCTCCAGCAACACTCTCTCTGTCTGAAGTTCTCCAGCAACACTCTCTCTGTCTGAAGTTCTCCAGCAACACTGTCTCTGTCTGAAGTTCTCCAGCAACACTGTCTCTGTCTGAAGTTCTCCAGCAACACTGTCTCTGTCTGAAGTTCTCTAGCAACACTTTCTGTCTGAAGTTCTCCAGCAACACTCTCTCTGTCTGAAGTTCTCCAGCAACACTGTCTCTGTCTGAAGTTCTCCAGCAACACTGTCTCTGTCTGAAGTTCTCCAGCAACACTGTCTCTGTCTGAAGTTCTCCAGCAATACTGTCTCTGTCTGAAGTTCTCCAGCAACACTGTCTCTGTCTGAAGTTCTCCAGCAACACTGTCTCTGTCTGAAGTTCTCCAGCAACACTGTCTCTGTCTGAAGTTCTCCAGCAACACTCTCTCTGTCTGAAGTTCTCCAGCAACACTCTGCTCTGTCTGAAGTTCTCCAGCAACACTCTGCTCTGTCTGAAGTTCTCCAGCAACACTCTGCTCTGTCTGAAGTTCTCCAGCAACACTCTGCTCTGTCTGAAGTTCTCCAGCAACACTCTCTCTGTCTGAAGTTCTCCAGCAACACTCTGCTCTGTCTGAAGTTCTCCAGCAACACTCTGCTCTGTCTGAAGTTCTCCAGCAACACTCTGCTCTGTCTGAAGTTCTCCAGCAACACTCTGCTCTGTCTGAAGTTCTCCAGCAACACTGTCTCTGTCTGAAGTTCTCCAGCAACACTCTCTCTGTCTGAAGTTCTCCAGCAACACTGTCTCTGTCTGAAGTTCTCCAGCAACACTGTCTCTGTCTGAAGTTCTCCAGCAACACTGTCTCTGTCTGAAGTTCTCCAGCAACACTGTCTCTGTCTGAAGTTCTCCAGCAACACTGTCTCTGTCTGAAGTTCTCCAGCAACACTGTCTCTGTCTGAAGTTCTCCAGCAACACTCTGCCCTGTCTGAAGTTCTCCAGCAACACTGTCTCTGTCTGAAGTTCTCCAGCAACACTGTCTCTGTCTGAAGTTCTCCAGCAACACTGTCTCTGTCTGAAGTTCTCCAGCAACACTGTCTCTGTCTGAAGTTCTCCAGCAACACTGTCTCTGTCTGAAGTTCTCCAGCAACACTGTCTCTGTCTGAAGTTCTCCAGCAACACTGTCTCTGTCTGAAGTTCTCCAGCAACACTGTCTCTGTCTGAAGTTCTCCAGCAACACTCTCTCTGTCTGAAGTTCTCCAGCAACACTGTCTCTGTCTGAAGTTCTCCAGCAACACTGTCTCTGTCTGAAGTTCTCCAGCAACACTGTCTCTGTCTGAAGTTCTCCAGCAACACTGTCTCTGTCTGAAGTTCTCCAGCAACACTGTCTCTGTCTGAAGTTCTCCAGCAACACTGTCTCTGTCTGAAGTTCTCCAGCAACACTGTCTCTGTCTGAAGTTCTCCAGCAACACTGTCTCTGTCTGAAGTTCTCCAGCAACACTGTCTCTGTCTGAAGTTCTCCAGCAACACTGTCTCTGTCTGAAGTTCTCCAGCAACACTCTCTCTGTCTGAAGTTCTCCAGCAACACTGTCTCTGTCTGAAGTTCTCCAGCAACACTGTCTCTGTCTGAAGTTCTCCAGCAACACTGTCTCTGTCTGAAGTTCTCCAGCAACACTGTCTCTGTCTGAAGTTCTCCAGCAACACTCTCTCTGTCTGAAGTTCTCCAGCAACACTGTCTCTGTCTGAAGTTCTCCAGCAACACTCTCTCTGTCTGAAGTTCTCCAGCAACACTCTCTCTGTCTGAAGTTCTCCAGCAACACTGTCTCTGTCTGAAGTTCTCCAGCAACACTGTCTCTGTCTGAAGTTCTCCAGCAACACTGTCTCTGTCTGAAGTTCTCCAGCAACACTCTCTCTGTCTGAAGTTCTCCAGCAACACTGTCTCTGTCTGAAGTTCTCCAGCAACACTGTCTCTGTCTGAAGTTCTCCAGCAACACTGTCTCTGTCTGAAGTTCTCCAGCAACACTGTCTCTGTCTGAAGTTCTCCAGCAACACTGTCTCTGTCTGAAGTTCTCCAGCAACACTGTCTCTGTCTGAAGTTCTCCAGCAACACTGTCTCTGTCTGAAGTTCTCCAGCAACACTCTCTCTGTCTGAAGTTCTCCAGCAACACTCTCTCTGTCTGAAGTTCTCCAGCAACACTGTCTCTGTCTGAAGTTCTCCAGCAACACTGTCTCTGTCTGAAGTTCTCCAGCAACACTGTCTCTGTCTGAAGTTCTCCAGCAACACTGTCTCTGTCTGAAGTTCTCCAGCAACACTGTCTCTGTCTGAAGTTCTCCAGCAACACTGTCTCTGTCTGAAGTTCTCCAGCAACACTGTCTCTGTCTGAAGTTCTCCAGCAACACTCTCTGTCTCTGTCTGAAGTTCTCCAGCAACACTGTCTCTGTCTGAAGTTCTCCAGCAACACTGTCTCTGTCTGAAGTTCTCCAGCAACACTGTCTCTGTCTGAAGTTCTCCAGCAACACTCTGCTCTGTCTGAAGTTCTCCAGCAACACTGTCTCTGTCTGAATTTCTCCAGCAACACTCTGCTCTGTCTGAAGTTCTCCAGCAACACTCTCTCTGTCTGAAGTTCTCCAGCAACACTGTCTCTGTCTGAAGTTCTCCAGCAACACTGTCTCTGTCTGAAGTTCTCCAGCAACACTGTCTCTGTCTGAAGTTCTCCAGCAACACTCTCTCTGCCTCTGTCTGAAGTTCTCCAGCAACACTGTCTCTGTCTGAAGTTCTCCAGCAACACTGTCTCTGTCTGAAGTTCTCCAGCAACACTGTCTCTGTCTGAAGTTCTCCAGCAACACTGTCTCTGTCTGAAGTTCTCCAGCAACACTCTCTCTGTCTGAAGTTCTCCAGCAACACTCTCTCTGTCTGAAGTTCTCCAGCAACACTGTCTCTGTCTGAAGTTCTCCAGCAACACTCTCTCTGTCTGAAGTTCTCCAGCAACACTGTCTCTGTCTGAAGTTCTCCAGCAACACTGTCTCTGTCTGAAGTTCTCCAGCAACACTGTCTCTGTCTGAAGTTCTCCAGCAACACTCTCTCTGTCTGAAGTTCTCCAGCAACACTGTCTCTGTCTGAAGTTCTCCAGCAACACTCTCTCTGTCTGAAGTTCTCCAGCAACACTGTCTCTGTCTGAAGTTCTCCAGCAACACTGTCTCTGTCTGAAGTTCTCCAGCAACACTGTCTCTGTCTGAAGTTCTCCAGCAACACTCTCTCTGTCTGAAGTTCTCCAGCAACACTGTCTCTGTCTGAAGTTCTCCAGCAACACTCTCTCTGTCTGAAGTTCTCCAGCAACACTGTCTCTGTCTGAAGTTCTCCAGCAACACTCTCTCTGTCTGAAGTTCTCCAGCAACACTGTCTCTGTCTGAAGTTCTCCAGCAACACTCTCTCTGTCTGAAGTTCTCCAGCAACACTCTCTCTGTCTGAAGTTCTCCAGCAACACTGTCTCTGTCTGAAGTTCTCCAGCAACACTGTCTCTGTCTGAAGTTCTCCAGCAACACTCTCTCTGTCTGAAGTTCTCCAGCAACACTGTCTCTGTCTGAAGTTCTCCAGCAACACTCTGCCCTGTCTCTGCCTTGGCGAAATATAGCAAACATCATGAACGTAAGATAACGTTCTACCCAGACCTATCTTTTGCTCACTTGTGATGTGTAGGCTTTGAAGAACACTGGAGATAATGGTAAACCCTGTGGAAGGCCGGGGTGAATTGTCGTCGGTTCGGAGGTACGCTAGTTAAATGCCACGTTTCGTTGGAAAAGAGTCACGGGTATACAATTACAGAACAATGAGCTGATCTTGAGTTGAAGAAGTTGAGACATCAGAAAATACAGATACTCTCTTGTGTATATCCTCTAAGTCAATTGCAGCAGTACAGCTTTCAATGGAAGTCTTCATCATGAGCGATGATCGAGGCATTTACTTACGTCTTTCTGTCTAGACAGGAGCCTCCGAGGTAAGCCTCTCCAGCTGGTAAGTTAATTTCCTAGTATCATGGCAGGAAATCAACAATTGATCGGATTAACAACTGTTGAAAGAGGAGATTGTGGCGAGATATAACTACCTACGCCAACAGGATTGACACATCTATGTCTTTGACAGATTCACGGTTGTTTACTTAACTAGATAGTTGGTGATTGAAAAGGTCTTTACAAAGAACATCGGTAGAGGTAATGAGCTGACGCATGTTTCTCCGTCTAAACCATTTATTGTAATGCCAACAAACGAGCATTCATTTGAATCCCACATCCATGTTACAGCAAATTGTGACAGCTGGAAATAATTCAGGGCCCGAGGATGTCAAGAGGAAACACATATGACTTGAATGTAATGTGGTGTTACGGTAGCTCAGTGGTTAGTGAGCCGGACTGTTGATGACAAGAGATCGGGTTCCATCCTGTTCGACGGCTTCCAGGTTCAACCAGCCTTAAATATGCACAAGCACAATTATTTTTTCTAAAGAAGAAAGACGGTCCTGGCGTGGAGAACACAAGGGCACAAATCACAGGTATATAACAAAAATGGGCACCAACAGGCAATTATTGCTTGTAAGAAACATGGCATTACCGTTCTCCTTTCTCCACCTTCTTCTTCGACCTCTATTCCTCGTCCTCATCCTCCTTGGTCTTCGTTCTTCTTCCTCTACGTCTTTTTTCTTCCTTTGACTTCTTCGTCCTCTTTCTTCTTCTTCTTCTTCTACTTATTATTATTATTATTGTTATAGTTATAATAATTGTTATTATTAATATTACTATTATTATTCCTCTTTTTCTTGCTTCTTCGTATTCCTCCACCTCTTTATCTAGTTTCTCATTCTACTTTTTCTTCTTATTCTTCCTCTTTCTCTTGTTTCGTCTTTTTATTCCTCTTTCTCTTGTTTACTCTTATTATTTCGCCTTCTCTTTCTCCTTCTTCTTCCTCTTCCGAGAATAACATTGCGAAAAGTCAACAATTAACAAAAACCAATCAGCATAGAGAAAACGTTACGGAGAGACATGATCATCAACGCCTGCAGGTATGCAAACGATGATCTTGGGGATGATGAAAAACAATTATTTTTTTTTTTTTATAATGTAGATTATTAGATCATTTGTAAACATAAATGTAAGTGAGTAAACATTAAACTTGATTTTGTCAGCTACATTGCTATACATGCCCATAATTAGGCATATCATAAGTTCCTGAAGGAGAAAGCAAACAATAGTTTAATTTTGAAAGGTCAAACAGTAATTAATTGTTTAATTTTGAAAGGTCAAACAGTAATCAATAGTTTAATTTTGAAAGGTCAAACAGTAATCAATAGTTTAATTTTGAAAGGTCAAACAGTAATCAATAGTTTAATTTTGAAAGGTCAAACAGTAATTAATTGTTTAATTTTGAAAGGTCAAACAGTAATCAATTGTTTACTTTTGAAAGGTCAAACAGTAATAAATTGTTTAATTTTGAACGGTCAAACAGTATTCAATTGTTTAATTTTGAACGGTCAAACAGTAATTAATTGTTTAATTTTGAAAGGTCAAACAGTAATCAATTGTTTACTTTTGAAAGGTCAAACAGTAATAAATTGTTTAATTTTGAACGGTCAAACAGTATTCAATTGTTTAATTTTGAACGGTCAAACAGTATTCAATTGTTTAATTTGAACGGTCAAACAGTAATCAATTGTTTAATTTTGAAAGGTCAAACAGTAACCAATTGTTTAATTTTGAACGGTCAAACAGTAATCAATTGTTTCATTTTGAATGGGCAAACAGTAATCAATTGTTTAATTTTGAACGGTCAAACAGTATTCAATTGTTTAATTTTGAACGGTCAAACAGTATTCAATTGTTTAAATCTGAACGGTCAAACAGTAATAAATTGTTTAATTTTGAAAGGTCAAACAGTAATCAATAGTTTAATTTGAACGGTCAAACAGTAATCAATTGTTTAATTTGAACGGTCAAACAGTAATCAATTGTTTAATTGTGAACGGTCAAACAGTAATCAATAGTTTAACTTTCAAAGCTGGAGCCGCGACCAGTAGCATTTTTTTTTTCCAAGCGAGAAAAGGGACCAGTAACATACTTACCAAGCGCTAACAGAGACCAGTAACATATTTACCAAGCGCTAACACGGAAACATAGACCAGTAACATATTTACTAAACGTTAACAGAGACCAGTAACATATTTACCAAGCGCTAACAGAGACCAGTAACATATTTACCAAGCGCTATCAGAGACTAGTAACATATTTACCAAGCGCTAACAGAGACCAGTAACATATTTTCCACGCGGAAACAGAGACCAGTAACATATTTACCAAGCGTTAACAGAGACCAGTAACATATTTTCCACGCGCTAACATAGACCAGTAACATATTTACCAAGCGCTAACAGAGACCAGTAACATATTTACCAAGCGCTAACAGAGACCAGTAACATATTTTCCACGCGGAAACAGAGACCAGCAACATATTTACCAGCGATAACAGACAACAGTAACATATTTTCCACGCGGAAACAGAGACCAGTAACATATTTACCAAGCGCTAACAGAGACCAGTAACATATTTACCAAGCGCTAACAGAGACCAGTAACATATTTTCCACGCGGAAACAGAGACCAGCAACATATTTACCAAGCGATAACAGAGACCAGTAACATATTTTCCACGCGGAAACAGAGAGACCAGTAACATATTTACCAAGCGCTAACAGAGACCAGTAACATATTTTCCACGCGGAAACAGAGACCAGTAACATATTTTCCACGCGGAAACAGAGACCAGTAACATATTTACCAAGCGCTAACAGAGACCAGTAACATATTTACCATACGCTAACGGAGACCAGTAACATATTTACCAAACGCTAACAGAGACCAGTAACATATTTACCAAACGCTAACAGAGACCAGTAACATATTTACCAAACGCTAACGGAGACCAGTAACATGTTTACCAAACGCTAACAGAGACCAGCAACATATTTACCAAACGCTAACAGAGACCAGTAACATGTTTACCAAACGCTAACAGAGACCAGTAACATATTTACCAAGCGCTAACAGAGACCAGTAACATATTTACCAAGCGCTAACAGAGACCAGTAACATATTTACCAAGCGCTAACAGAGACCAGTAACATGTTTACCAAACGCTAACAGAGACCAGTAACATATTTACCAAGCGCTAACAGAGACCAGTAACATATTTACCAAGCGCTAACAGAGACCAGTAACATATTTTCCACGCGCTAACAGAGACCAGTAACATATTTACCAAGCACTAACAGAGACCAGTAACATATTTACCAAGCGCTAACAGAGACCAGTAACATATTTTCCACGCGCTAACAGAGACCAGTAACATATTTACCAAGCGCTAACAGAGACCAGTAACATATTTACCAAGCGCTAACAGAGACCAGTAACATATTTTCCACGCGGAAACAGAGACCAGCAACATATTTACCAGCGATAACAGACACCAGTAACATATTTTCCACGCGGAAACAGAGACCAGCAACATATTTACCAAGCGATAACAGAGACCAGTAACATATTTTCTACGCGGAAACAGAGACCAGTAACATATTTACCAAGCGCTAACAGAGACCAGTAACATATATTCCACGCGGAAACAGAGACCAGTAACATATTTTCCACGCGGAAACAGAAACCAGTAACATGTTTACCAAGCGCTAACAGAGACCAGTAACATATTTACCAAGCGCTAACAGAGACCAGTAACATATTTTCCACGCGGAAACAGAGACCAGTAACATATTTTCCACGCGGAAACAGAGACCAGTAACATATTTACCAAGCGCTAACAGAGACCAGTAACATATTTACCATACGCTAACAGAGACCAGTAACATATTTACCAAACGCTAACAGAGACCAGTAACATATTTACCAAACGCTAACAGAGACCAGTAACATATTTACCAAACGCTAACAGAGACCAGTAACATGTTTACCAAACGCTAACAGAGACCAGCAACATATTTACCAAACGCTAACAGAGACCAGTAACATGTTTACCAAACGCTAACAGAGACCAGTAACATATTTACCAAGCGCTATCAGAGACCAGTAACATATTTACCAAGCGCTAACAGAGACCAGTAACATATTTACCAAACGCTAACAGAGACCAGTAACATGTTTACCAAACGCTAACAGAGACCAGTAACATATTTACCAAGCGCTAACAGAGACCATCAACATGTTTTCCAAGCGGGAACAGAGACCATCAACATGTTTTCCAAGCGGGAACAGAGACCATCAACATGTTTTCAGAGTTGAATCGGGCGACGGACACGTGAGCACGTGTGAAAGATATGAACATGTGACATTCAAACACCACAATCAGTCGGAACGTCGCTACAGATACCAAGCTGGCGTAGGCAACCGAGCAGAAACATTTCTTCTTCTTCTACCTTTCAGCTCCCTGTGGAGCATAGGTCTTCAACAAACACTTTCAGCTCCCTGTGGAGCATAGGTCTTCATCAAACACTTTCAGCTCCCTGTGTAGCATAGGTCTTCAACAAACACTTTCAACTCTCCGTGGAGCATATATCTTCAACAAAGACTTTCAGCTCCCTGTGTAGCATAGGTCTTCAACAAACACTTTCAGCTCTCCGTGGAGCATAGGTCTTCAACAAAGACTTTCAGCTCCCTGTGTAGCATAGGTCTTCAACAAACACTTTCAGCTCCCTGTGGAGCATAGGTCTTCAACAAACACGTTCAGCCCCCTGTGTAGTATAGGTCTTCAACAAACACTTTCAGCTCCATGTATAGGATAGGTCTTCAACAAAGACTTTCCAAGTCGTTCTGTTTCTTGCCATTCTTTTAAGATCATTCCATGTCTTCCCCATCATCTATCAAAAGACAATTAATGTCAATGTTCAGTGAGTGAGTGAATGTAGTGATGCTAGGACACAGCAGGATAGGAATCTGACTATTAAGAAAGACCAAAAAGATATGTATAAACTGATAGAGGGAAAGATACATCAAATAATAGAGGTAAAGATACATCAATTGGTAGAGATAAAGATACATCAATTGATATACGTAAAGATACATCAATTGGTAGAGATAAAGATACATCAATTGATATACGTAAAGATACATAAATTGGTAGAGGTAAAGATACATAAATTGATATACGTAAAGATATATCAATTGGTAGAGGTAAAGATACATCAAATGATAGAGGTAAAGATACATCAATTGGTAGAGGTAAAGATAGGTAAACTGATGGAGGGAGAGATACATCAACTGATAGAGGGAAAGAAACAAAATCTGAAAGTGGGAGAGATGCATCAACTGATAGATGGAGAGATACATCAACTGATAGAGGGAGAGATACATCAACTGATAGAGGGAGAGATACATCATCTGATAGATGGAGAGATGCATCAACTGATAGAGGGAGAGATGCATCAACTGATAGATGGAATGATACATAAACTGATAGAGGGGAGATGCATCAACTGATAGAGGGAGAGATACATCAACTGATAGATGGAGAGATATATCAACTGATAGATGGAGAGATGCATCCATTGATAGAGGGAGAGATACATCAACTGATAGATGGAGAGATACATCAACTGATAGATGCAATGATACATCAACTGATAGAGGGAGAGATGCATCACCTGCTAGAGGGAGAGATGCATCACCTGCTAGAGGGAGAGATACATCAACTGATAGATGGAGAGATACATCAACTGATAGATGGAGAGATGCATCAACCGATAGATGGAGACATACATCAACTGATAGATGGAGAGATACATCAACTGATAGATGGAGAGATACATCAACTGATAGATGGAGAGATACATAATCTGATATATGGAGAGATGCATCAACTGATAGATGGAGAGATACATCAACTGATAGAAGGAGAGATACATCAACTGATAGATGGAGAGATGCATCAACTGATAGAGGGAGAGATGCATCAACTGATAGAGGGAGAGATACATAATCTGATATATGGAGAGATACATCAACTGATAGAGGGAGGGAAACATAAAACAACCAGTAAATGTCCAATCTATCATAGTCATAGATATGGCACTGGACCAATGACTTGCAAGGAATAAAAGTTGAGGATTAGGGACAGCTTGAGAGAGGGACAGAGATATAGTTAAAGAGAAGGAGATAGAAGGGTAATATAAAGATGCACTGTTATATATAGATATATAGCCTTCAATGAAGGCTAGAAACACGTAAATCATGACAGAGTGGGAAAGAGAGAGAGAGAGAGAGAGAGAGAGAGAGAGAGAGAGAGAGAGAGCGCTCACGGAGCATATAGTTCTTTCATTGTATAACAATACTCACAAAAATGAATACTTGTGTGCATGACACCTGGCGATATGACTAATTTTAACAGTTAGTGAGTTTTGCCAATCAATAGGAAAAACGTACCAGCAGCTGTACGTTCATCGCTGGGACACAGCTAGAACACTACGACGAAATCTTTTGGGAATACAAGCAGTTCCTTTTTAACCACAAACTTTTACCCTCTTTGAAAAAAAAAATGCAACAAGATGTCTCTAACGGCCCTAAATTAGAAATTGTAACATTATTTGTCAGGAGATTTCAAGTTGAAGTTTGGTCAATCCAGATCAGTGACAAGGTCATACAGATGACTTATTGTTTTTGGTTTAGAGGCAAATTCAACCAAATCTGGGTCGTGTGATGTTGGTGGTTCAGAGTTGACACAGGACGTATGGAGAGGGATGATTGCATATTTCACATTTTCTTCCTTGACATGCCTTTCTATATTGGAGGGATTATACACAAAATAACAACTGCTGATACCATCGATGGTCTCTCTCAAAATCATTGGGACAACCATCGTGCTATTTGCCGCCAATCTTACACTACTGAAGATTTGTTGTGCACATATTGCAACATATAGGTCTTATCCCCAAATTAGCAGCAATAATGCACATTATCATGCTTTCTTAATCACTGCAGTCATATTTAGCTTTAATGACACAAAAGTCACTCCACCACAAATACAGCAGAAATTGCCTGCCCCCACATGTCCTAGGCATTTCTGAGCCACATTTGAAAGGGAAAGGAAAACAAAACGGTGTCACATGAAACCAGTTTAGATATGAGAGCAATGTTAGTTATACAAGATGTCATGCCTACAAAGGTGTGATTGTTTCTACACTTGTGTTTGTAATTATCATTGACACATATCGAGTAATCTGCCACACAAGTTCTATCTCACATTTATATGTAGATCACAAATATATCACCAGAAACATTTTTGTTTCCTCAGAAACTAGAACCAATCATAATTTGTAGCTACCATTGTCGCGTTCAGCACCCTAGAATTAAAATGAACCGTTGTTCGTTGTCTGAAACGTTTGAGTCGCTGAGCAAGTGTTATATGCTTCGTTACAAACGTATTACGATGTACGTGTTCTTGCTCGCATTTCCGATAAGAACAAAATAGATTACTTTGACCCGGCCAGGAAATGGCGCTGGTGGGAAGGAGATAGAAATATACAGAGAGAGGCAGAATAAGATGCAGAAAGAGATAGAGAGAGAGAGAGAGAGAGAGAGAGAGAGAGAGTAATACTTTAATAACAATTGTACTTTACAGAAGCGATTATAGTGACAGCTTTGAAATCGTACGGTCGAACATCTATTACGCATGCGCAGTTCCAGTATACACACACGCACACGCACGCGCACGCACACGCACACACACACACACACACACACCAGCGACGAAACATTCCCATCAAAGACCAGCTTACGGTTATCGATTATTCTAATGACCGCGAATATACTTTGCGCCTCATCGATTCGTTCTTTTTTCTCGGACAAGCAGTCCAGTATGTGATGCCGTTGCGTCATACATGACGGTTCTTACAACAGGTTTCTTTGAGGTATTGTCTACAATAACTCTTCACGTACTTGAATGCGTGAACTCTCACACGATCTGTTTGAACACATATCTCACACGATCTGTTTGAACATATATCTCATGCGATCTGTTTGAACACATATCTCACACGATCTGTTTGAACACATATCTCACACGATCTGTTTGAACACATATCTCACACGATCTGTTTGAACACATATCTCATGCGATCTGTTTGAACACATATCTCACACGATCTGTTTGAACACATATCTCATGCGATCTGTTCGAACATATATCTCACACGATCTGTTTGAACACATATCTCACACGATCTGTTTGAACACATATCTCACACGATCTGTTTGAACACATATCTCATGCGATCTGTTTGAACACATATCTCACACGATCTGTTTGAACACATATCTCATGCGATCTGTTCGAACATATATCTCACACGATCTGTTTGAACACATATCTCACACGATCTGTTTGAACACATATCTCACACGATCTGTTTGAACACATATCTCATGCGATCTGTTCGAACATATATCTCACACGATCTGTTTGAACACATATCTCACACGATCTGTTTGAACACATATCTCACACGATCTGTTCGAACATATATCTCACACGATCTGTTTGAACACATATCTCATGCGATCTGTTTCGAACATATATCTCACACGATCTGTTTGAACACATATCTCACACGATCTGTTCGAACACATATCTCATACGATCTGTTCGAACACATATCTCATGCGATCTGTTTGAACATATATCTCACACGATCTGTTTGAACATATATCTCACACGATCTGTTCGAACACATATCTCATACGATCTGTTCGAACACATATCTCATGCGATCTGTTTGAACATATATCTCACACGATCTGTTCGAACACATATCTCATGCGATCTGTTCGAACATATATCTCATACGATCTGTTCGAACACATATCTCATGCGATCTGTTCGAACACATATCTCACACGATCTGTTTGAACACATATCTCATACGATCTGTTCGAACACATATCTCATGCGATCTGTTCGAACACATATCTCATACGATCTGTTCGAACACATATCTCATGCGATCTGTTCGAACATATATCTCACACGATCTGTTTGAACACATATCTCATACGATCTGTTCGAACACATATCTCATGCGATCTGTTCGAACATATATCTCATACGATCTGTTCGAACACATATCTCATGCGATCTGTTCGAACATATATCTCATACGATCTGTTCGAACACATATCTCAGGCGATCTGTTCGAACACATATCTCATACGATCTGTTCGAACACATATTTCATACGATCTGCTCTGTCATTGCTAAATGTGGACGCTAGATTCTGGATTAATCAATATGAGAAATCTCGACGATATGAACTGTGTCAAACGCATGACAGGAGCCAACTTGCTTAACAGACAATTATAATTCAAAAATAGAGAGGACAAGAGATCAGTTGAAAGGCCTGACCACTACTATATTTACTGATAACATTTCTATGACTTTGCTAACTAAATCCATTTCTCTCTAAACTCTCGTGAGTCTCAAGCAAACCTTTCGCTACATGAATCCTAACACAATGTTCACTACATCTATACTTCTCGTGCTATCATGCTGATGGTGAAATCGTGACTTCTCGACAGCTCCTTCCTCGACAGTCGTCCATCTCAGCTTTGATCACCTCCACAGTCCACCCACAAAGCTGTGTCTACCTATACAATCGTCCGTCCAATGCCCCTATCCTAGTCTGTGTCGGCCTAAGTTACCAGTGAACCTTCAAAGTTCACGATTTTCAAATAACCTTTCTGAATTCATACTCGCTGTTACAGTGTGACTCGGCCATGAACGATAATGGGAAGAGAGATGAAGAATATGACGATAGACAGAAGAATAAAAGAATGATACGATACGACAATGATGATACGATACGACGATGATAGGAGGTCAAATAGTTTTGGGCGGCGTGGAATTAAAGTCATGTCTTAAGGATTAGGAGACGTTAAGAACCCAGACGCGGTGGCGTAAGCGGCTTTAAGATTACAAGGGAGGTGCGTACAGGCGTTCAACCTGAGCGTAGAAATGGCCGACAAAGTTGCGTAACGCAACGACGCTTGACGCTGGACCCCGTGGAACAGGTGTTGACACGAGATAGCTATAATAATACGACTAGCCCGGAAATATCCTTTGAAGGACTGATTCTTGTGTCGGCAGGCGCCTTTGAAGTACAGATAGACAGTCTGAGATTAAAGAATTCTGATGAACAAATAGCCGCACGTAATCAAAGGGCCAATGAAAGTTTTAGTTGTTAGGGAACGATACTTAGGAAGATTGACGGGTGTCGACAGGACGCTTAAAACAATAAGGCCATTGACATATTTTTAAAAGGCGGAGCTAACTAAATAGTGACTGCAGACGGACGAAAGATAAGCCATATATAGAGTAGATTCACATGATGCTTTGCCATGTGGGTGTGGCTAAATGGACACTAAAAGGCCATGACTGGACACAAGGCAGAGAGACAAGAAGATAGAGAACACGAGGCACGAGAGGACAGAGGAGAGAAACTTAGATCTCAGCTTAATAGAGACAGAACAGAAAACACAGAAGAGAACTTGGATTTAGATAAAGAGGACTTAGACTCTAGACGCAGCACTTGAAGGAACATTTAGATTATAAGAGGACCATATAGTTTGTTCATTGTACGAAACCGGTCAGATGAGCAGGAGAGAGTAATGAACCTGTTTGGAGTTAGAGTAGAGAAATCAAGAGTTTGACTAATAGAGTTCGCACAGATTTTTTGTGTGGTTTAGGTTTAGAAGTAAGACCTCAAGGTCTATAAGATCGAGAGTTAACTTGTATACGATCACAGCGTTACTTGTGAATGTACATCGCCGATAGGCTCAACACAGTAACAATAAGGGAACATTTAGATTATAAGAGGACAGTATAGTTTGTTCATTGTACGAAACCAGTGTTAAATGTTGTTAAAGTTTTGAAGTGGATGTCAACAATAAAGGCTATATTATATTTGTTCGAAAACTATAATGATGACGAGTTGTGTGTCTATATATACATACATACATACATATATATATATATATATATATATATATATATATATATATATATATATATATATATATATACATACATATATATATACATATATATATATATATATATTATATGAAAGTAGAAGATATCAAGAAATGACAAGAACAAATACCAAAACAAATAGCAAGATAAGAGTACAGAAGATAGATCAACAAGATAGCAAAGAAATAACAAAGACTGCAACATCGCAACATTTAAGTCGCACTCAAGAAAGGTCACTCCAAAAATAATATATGTCTGTAATATTCCCCTTTTTTCATATAAATTAATTCTCCTTATTTTCTTACTCGTTAACGGGGGGGGGGGGGTGTTTTGGTGGTAGAATGGGGGGGGGGAGAAGAGGAGACAGAAAAGAGTAGAAGAAGGAAGAGATGAAGAAGATAGGGCAGTGGGAGGTCGAGAAGGAATAGGAGGAAAAGATAAAGGAACAGCAGAAGAGGTGGAGCAAGAGAATGAGCAGGAGAGAGAAGAAAGAAGCTAGAGAAGAAGCGGAGGCCGCAGGAGGCATAGAGAGAGGGGGGAAAAGGGGATAGTAAAAGAGGAGAATAGAGGAGTAAGATAAGAAGGAGCAAGAGCGAGAAGCAGCGGCAGAGAGAAGGAGCAGGAGCAAGTGAAGGAAAAAGAGTAGGAATAGAAGCAGGAAGAGCAAAAAAGGTAGGATCAGCAGAAATGGAAGAAGTATCAGGTGTAGCAAGATAAGAATGTGCAGGTGAAGGAGCAAGGAGGAAATGGTTAGCAAGAGAAGTAGGTGAAGGAGCAAGAAAAATGGTTAGCAAGAGAAGTAGGAGAAAGAGCAAGAAAAATGGTTAGCAAGAGAAGTAGGAGAAGGAGCAAGAAAAATGGTTAGCAAGAGAAGTAGGAGAAGGAGCAAGAAAAATGGTTAGCAAGAGAAGTAGAAGAAGGAGCAAGAAAAATGGTTAGCAAGAGAAGTAGAAGAAGGAGCAAGAAAAATGGTTAGCAAGAGAAGTAGGAGAAGGAGCAAGAAAAATGGTTAGCAAGAGAAGTAGGAGAAGGAGCAAGAAAAATGGTTAGCAAGAGAAGTAGAAGAAGGAGCAAGAAAAATGGTTAGCAAGAGAAGTAGGAGAAGGAGCAAGAAAAATGGTTAGCAAGAGAAGTAGAAGAAGGAGCAAGAAAAATGGTTAGCAAGAGAAGTAGGAGAAGGAGCAAGAAAAATGGTTAGCAAGAGAAGTAGGAGAAGGAGCAAGAAAAATGGTTAGCAAGAGAAGTAGGAGAAGGAGCAAGATAAGGGGAAGGAGAAAGGGATGATGAAGGAAAGGAAGTAGAAACAAGAGAAGGAGAAAGAGCAGATGCGGGAGGAACAAGATTTTTTAAAAATATGATGATGAAGAGGAGGAGAAATCGAAGGAGATGAGAAAGAAGAAAGAGAAGGGGAAGGATAAAAAGGAGTGGCAGAAAGAAGATAACAAGAAGAAGGAATAGAAAGATAAGTAAGAGAAAGATAAGGGATAGGAAAAAGAGCAGGATATGGAGGAGAAAGAAGGGGTTGAGGTGAAGGAGAATACGGAGAATGAGAGGAGAAAGAAGAGGTTGAGGTGAAGGAGAATACGGAGAATGAGAGGAGAAAGAAGAAAGAGGATATGGAAGAAAAATATAAAAAGGAATTGGAGGAAGAATATAACAAAAAAGGAAAAAATGAGAGAGAAGAAGAAAATTATGATGAAAGGCAGAACAATAAGAATACGACGTAGAGTAAATAAGGCTGTAAAAATGTTCGATTACTCCAGGTATATCTTATAGGAAGAAAGCTTGGTCACGAGTGGTGTCGTGGCACAGCAGTCAAGAACAAAACTGATAAGATGCACTGAGTATAGAGGATTATGAAAAAGAAATGATCGCCTACGTCAGCGGCATGCTACATAATGATGACGGCATCTTTTACAAAGAGAAACCAAGCAGTGCGTGGATAGAAGAATGTTTGTAATTAGACTGTGAGGACGGAGACCATGGTACATAAGAGAGAATCCACGTTTAGGTGTTTGGAATAGCTCACATGAAATGAGCATTAAGTGGCATACAAAACGCCATGAGACGTGATAACAACGTGACACTTCTAATCATTGATCGCCACATTCCACAGTGTTGAGACGACAGTGGCAACTGTTGCGATATCCAAACTAACAATCGCTGAGGACTATCTATCTATCTATCTATCTATCGTTCTGAAGTATTGTCTATATCTGCAATGTCGTTTCCTGTATAAATGTTACTGTCTTTTGTAATTCTTGCAGTAGCCCATATAGTTTTGTCTGTAGTGTTGTTTCTATGGGCCAATGGATTTTCCTTAGTCTACTATATTCAGTGCAGTCTTGAAGTATGTGTTCGGCAGTCTGGGGCGCCTGTCCAAATGTAGGTCTGCAGATGTGGTAATTTTCTGGATTGTAGTGCCTGGAGTACTGATCTTGCATCTGTCAAAAACACTACAGGCTGTGGGCTAAGATTACTGTTCAGCAGTTTTTCTACTGCCAACTTTATTGCTTGTATTTCTGCATCATAATTGTGACAATATTTCCCTGTTGCTATTTTATTCATATCCCTAGTGTTATTTGGATACTCTATATATGCACCTGCTCCCCCATTCTTTACTGCATTCTGTGCTGATCCATCTGTGTACACACGAATCCATAGGTCTTGTGGGTATTCTTCGTCCAGGAAACTGAGAATTATTGTTTTTCGCTGTAGACTATTCTGTTCCTCTTTGTCAACTATTCCTTTCACTTCTGTCCGTATTTGAGCTGATAATCCTGATTCCTCTGTCCAGGGAGTCTGTTCTGGTATGGGCAGTAGGGGGTTTAACAACTCTTGGCATGTCTGGTGTTTGTCTACTAATACGCTTGGCTTGGTGAATAAAACTGCTTCTCTTAAGTCGTCCCAATGCAAGATTTTGGAATCGGTCCTACATTGGATGTCTCGGCATACAAGCAAATTTTTCTGCCTGTATCAGCACCTTTGTGTCCCTCCGTTCTCTCAGTGCTGGTATCCTCCACAATTTCTCCATCTCCAACATTGTTGTTGATTTCATTGCTCCCGTGATGACCCTATGTGCCTGGTTTTGTACTTTGTCCAGTTCTTGCAGTGTGGTGTTTGATGCTGAGCACCATGCAGATGGTCCATATTCTAAAAGTGGGCGTATACTCTGTTGGTAAACTTTACTGAGTATTTTCCCACTCGCACCCCATGTCGTTCCACACAGCTTTCTTAGAATAGCCAACTTTATCCTTGCTTTTTGGGTTGCCTTATTTATCTGCTGTTTCCAAGATAGCTTGTTATCAAATGTAACTCCGAGATACGTAGCTTGTATGTCTTCTTTCACAGGCTCATTGTTTATGTAGATGGCTTCCTGCTTTTTGTTTTGTAGAGAGAGTGAAAAGTGTAGTACTGCATTTGTCTGTATTGATGCTGATACACCATCTATTTGTCCATGAATTCAGTGCATTCATAGCTCTTTGTAACAATTTGGAGGCCACTGTTGCATACTCCTCTGTGCACCACATTACCAAGTCATCTGCATACATTGCCACTTTGATGCCATGTGGTTGTTCAGTAACTAGGTCATTGATGTAGATAAGAAAAAGTGTTGGAGATTGTACCCCTCCCTGTGGAACGCCCTGGCGCAGTAAGACCTTCTTACTCCTTAGACCATCCAGTTGCACTCTGGCTCTCCTGTTATGCAGGTATGCTTTGACCCATTTGTACATCCTGCTATTTACTTCATAATTTCTCAGTTTCTTCAAAAGCCCTTCCTTCCATACCTTATCAAATGCTTTCTTTAGGTCTATCCATGCTGCAAGTACCAGTTTCTTTTCTTGAAACGCATCCTCAATTTTCTGGGAAAGATAGGTTGCCTGATCTTCGGTAGAGTAACACTGTCTAAAGCCTGCTTGTTGTGGGACAAGGAGATTTTCACTTTCCAGGTACCACTGCAGTCTGAGATTGATTATACGTTCCATTGTTTTGCACAAACAACTTGTAAGGCTGATTGGTCTATAGCTGGATGTCGTTGAACCATCTTTTCCTGGCTTTAGTAATGGTATCATAATTGCTTCTCTCCATGTCTGTGGCACTCTACCTGTGATCCAGCAAATGTTGTAGATCTGCAGTAGTTTTGCTTTAGCTGCAGTTCCCAAGTTCTTAATCATTTCATTGGACACTCCATCACTACCTGGTGACTTTTTCATTTTTAATTTGGATATTGCCAGCTCTAATTCACTTTGTGTAATGGGTATTTCCATGACTTCATGTGTGTTCTCTTCTTGTATTGCATTTTGTTGTTTTAAACGGGTCTCTTGTCGTTTCTCTAGGCAAATTTCAATATTGTTGTCATTTGCAAAGGAGTCTGCAAAGTGATTTGCTGCATGCTTATCTGTTAGGATGTTTCCATCCTTCTTCAGTGTAATTTTGGTGTTCCTTTCTGTACCCTCATCATTCAGCTGTTTTACAAGCTTCCACACTTTTCTTGTGTCTCGTTCGAGATTCAAGGACTCTGTTTTCTCTTTCCAGCTTCTCCGTCTGGCTTGTAGTTTAGCCCATTGAAATTTGGCTTTAGCGTGTTGATAGTTATTGTGGTGTTCCTGGCAGGGGTTATTTTCTGCTTGCTTTCGAGATGTTTCCATGTCATTGTGCAGTTGCTCTAGTTCACTATTCCAGTATGGTTTGTAGTGTTTCCGTGCCCCTCTAGGTATTGTTTCACTGGCAGCTTGTATTATTAGTCTACTGAATTCATCAACTATTTTGTTGATGTCTCTGTCTGTATTTAGGTCTTTAGTCAGTACACTGGTGTAATGTTGATACATTTTCCAGTCTGATTTTTTGTAATTCCATCTGGAGAGAGTGCTGCTCTCCCTGACGGCCTCATTTTGTACCATTAAAAAGACAGGTCCGTGGTCGCTGCCTCCAAGTTGTTTCCCAACAATTCGTGTGATATTCCAATCCAGGTCTGGTGAATGGAAAGCAAGTTCGGGTGTAGATGTGATATGCCATGATCTGGAGTAGAATGTTGGTGGATCTGTTGCCTGGTTTAATAGTATAAGGACATTGTCATCCTGCCAATTTTCTTCACCTCTCTTGTCCATATCTTCATAGCCCCAGCTCTGTGAATGGCTGTTAAAGTCTCCACATACAATTATTCTATCTTTTAATGTAATTGTGTCTAGTGCTAGTGGGCGGTCACTCGGACAGTAGTAGTTAATTAGGTGAAAGTCTGTATTTTCTGTCCTGAGGTGCAGTATTTGATATTCTGCCCCATCCATATACACTTCAATCTGACATGCATTGATGTTGTTCCTTACAAGTGTCAGTATTCCGCCCTTTTGTCTGTTTTTTCTGTCAGATCGGTAGCACTGGTATCCCCTAATCTTCAAGGCTATGTCGTTGTTTAGATGAGTTTCCTGCAAACAGCATATACTTACTTGTTCTTCAAGCAGGATATTTTCTAATTCTATCTTTTTACTGTACCCATCTCTTTTGCTATTAATGCCTTCAGCATTCCAGTGCATTATTTTGAGTGGTCTTATTTTGGATTGGCCAGTAGCTCTATTCTTTCGCCCCCGGACTCCACACAGCGGTTGAGAAGGACATCCAGTAATAGAGGTTGGGCCCTTTCGAGGCTGAGGGCCTGGCGCTGCACCTGCCTGAGTGTCCATCACAGGGCGAGTGCCATATTGATTTGCGGTTATAGACATACTTCCATTGGCGTGAGTGCGTGGCATCCTGATTGTTGTAGTGCGCCTTTTAGCTGGTTGCCTCCGACTTCAGCACTTAAACTTGCTAGAGCAGACTGGGGTCTTGCTCGGGTGTAGGAAGGCCTGGCCACTCTTGGTTTTCAGTCTCTGGTGACTGTTAAGCCCCATCCCCACGACAAGGAGCTGGCCTTGATGAGGATCGCTGAGGACATTATTAATCTTCTGCGATCACGAATAATTGAAATTGGATTCCGGGGTAGGAGCGCCTGTTTGGTGGCGAGGTTAAATCTCCATGTCCTTATCAGAAAGTCCTGGCTTCAAATCCCGTCACACGCGGTGCGAACTGTTCTCTTCAAATCCCGTCACACGCGGTGCGAACTGTTCTCTTCAAATCCGTGCTTATCTCGTCGAGCTATCCTCACCAGGTCTTCGGGTGGCAACATCCGATGTCTAGCCCTCTCGGATAAAAGCAAAGTACATGAGGTCTCATATGCACGAAAACAGTAGGCGAAAGCTCAATTTTGTAAGCAAATCAAATTCAACCTGTGCCAAAGATGGATGTATCGGACCGAATATGTCGATTCTTGTGTGAACTCGTGAGACAATCGATTGACGCTAAAGTAATGGGAAAACGTTGATGAAGAAGAAGCGGAAGAAGAAGAAGAAGTGAAAGAGCAAAAGAGGAAGAAGTGAAAGAGCAAAAAAAGAAGAAGTGAAAGAAGATTTGAAAAACGGACATAATCTTTGAACAAAGAACATTTACGCATAGGACGGTCTGAAGAATTATTGAGACAAGCCTTGAACGATCAATTCGTGATTCACATTTCAGCATGACACCTTCTCCCTTAACGACTCAACACTCGGCACACACAAGACTTGACTGCAGCAGATACTTGACGGCTCGAATCTATGATAAACAGTGAAAGCGTGGTCAACACTGACGAATAAACAAAATAATCCATTCAAATAAAAAGTCTACAGCCAGCAGTGACGACACTCTGCAGAACCTAATTTAGTAGAACATCGCCATGAAGTCTTCTAACATGAAATATTGACATTCATCATCACGAGCCATAGCGGTTGGCGTAGTCGTTCCACAATTCTCTATCCACAGTACATCGTATCTGTTCTGTCACTGACTGTTTTCAGTGACATAACACCAAGCTATCTAGTGCCGTCTCTTTTTCGTCTTTCGCGATATCTCTTTCCCTCTATTTTGGGAGTTGTAACCACGTATCCAAATTTCCCTTTCTTGATTGTTTTCTTGCTGATGTTGCTTAGGAAAGTTCTAGGGTCAAATCCCGGCATACGCGGTGCGAATTTTTCTCATCGAATTCGTGGTTAACGTGTTGATCTAGCTCACCAAGTCCCCCACATGGAGCGAGTGAAATACTACATTTAAGCGTACTAGACCACATCATATGGACGTGATCTGATTGGTGATGCTTCTCTCGTGTCATTGCTTAAACAAAGTGCCGTGAAATACGTTCCTCACTTCACTGATCTAGGTAACTCTTGCTTTCAAGCTAGATCTCTTTCAGCTTTCTTGAGTGGACAGCGTCCGACTGAGATTGAACCCACATTGAATGTGTCGTTATGTCTGCGGGTTTCTGCGATTAAGTTGCTGTCTGTATTCTGTTTTACTCTACAGGGTGAGCTACAGGTAGGTAGACAATAAATGATAATATTTATTTTGAGATTACATATTATATAATACAATTACATTTTGATAAACAATTACTACAGTACAAAAATTACATTAATTTACTTATAAATTGTAATATAATAGAAACACAAACAGGAAAAAATAGATCTTATCATTCACTGTGGACCCGGTTCACCCTGGTTCACTCACACAATGTATGTTGCCAAACAAATGACACGTTCTACTGGTAAATTTAATTCCATGAACTATAATTAATATACAAGTTATGTCTAGAAAGTGAGAAAAACACTTTCAGAGGAGGGGAGGAGACCATTAAAGTCTTTTGATAAGAGAGCAAACGACAGTTATTGCCGCTGGTTGAAAAAATAAAGTGGAGATGAAGTCAAAGAGTAGGTTACTTTCGCGGGTTTTGATTGAAGGGAATCAGACTTGTTGGAACACTTGTAAAGTCTTGAGCTTCAGAGTCGAGAGTAAATGAAAAAGGGGTAACGGAATTGAAGTAAAAGAAGGGAGAATAAAAAGCATGTAGTTGTACAGGCTGTTTCTGAAGGCTTTGTTGCCCAATAGGCTGACATTATAGTGTGTATTGTAGATGACGTTGTGCTGCCAGACCTAGACTTAAGAACAACAACAAAAATAGCCAGTATCGAGATGAAATGTGTAAGACGCATGACAGGAAATAGCCTGAGCGATACGATCAGAAATGAAGAACTGAGAAAGAAAGCTTAGAATAATTCCCGCCATAGAATACATAAAGAAACATCGGATAAAATTACTTGGCCACGTCATAAGACAGAAAAATCAAAACACAACACAACGAGCCCTTAATAAACATTGGAAGAACACATGACTAAAGGATCACAAAAGAGATTAATTCATGGAATATTTATAACACTAGGAAACATAACAATAGAAGGGCAAACAGAAGAGAACAAGATCGTAAACTACATCTACCCACGACGTTGAAAGGCAAATGAGGAAGGAAAAAAAAAAAGAAATGTGGAAAAACAACTTTTTGTAATTATATTGACTCATGAAAGTCCAACACTGGAAGGAGTATATCAATCTCTGCAAATGTACAATTATATAACCTAAGCTTCGTAAAATTGTACATGGAATGTTGCACCGCGTCATTGTATGCCGCAACAAAAAGATGGTGATTCACACAGATTATTCAGATAATTAAATATATACAACATAACTCAAGTAGCAAATGACAAATTTGGGAAATAAATGCACATCTTCACATAATAGTGTATGGGTAGCTATACTCTAGGTCGTGTTCCACCCCCCCCCCCCCCCAAAAAAAAAAAAAAATACAAGACGTGTGTACTGTCTTAGACTTTGAGATAATTATCAAATTTTGTCTCAAAATGAAACTGAACATCTCTCTATCTCAGTCTCCCTCACTTAAATAATGCACCCCACCCCCTTTCTTCCAAGATCCAAGAAGTTGAACAAACTAGAAAGTAGTCCCCCAATACACGCAGATAATTTCTGCAGACACAAATGAAATAAATTCCCACGCACCAAACCGGTGTTAGACATGAACCAATATTTGACAGTCGACGCATTCCTTTCAAGTGGACACCCCCCTCCCCTGCCTCCCACAATCAAACACGTTTCATCTCAAACACTTAACATCTTAAATAAAACGCTAGAAATGTGTAGGGCAGATATGCTTTCACACACTGCAGACATAATTGTTGTGTCAACTTGGCAGGTAAAACACTGCGGTCCCTCTGTTTGATCGAGGCATATATTCTGTCATCATGGTAAGTTTGAACTATATTATAGACTACTACTTTTACTTTAGTCCTCTTATTTCTACCATGAGGTTTTGCAGAGTACATCTCTGTCTAGCTTTCTGGGCATCGCTAGTTGTGTCATTTTATTTGCTGTCAATGACCTTATTCTGTGACTGTCATGAATATTGTCAATGAGTCATTGACAGAAGTCAAGACAGTAACAAAATAAAGCAATTGATAGAAGTCAGAATAAAGTGAAGGCCGACTTGGTCGAAACATCGTTTTACTTTTGTTTTGTTTATCACTTATGCAAACTGTTACCATACCACTCTTTCCTTTTTTTTAAATTCTCAATTGCATTAACTTTACAGCAGCTTCGCATTTCTATGTATCTTTATGCCTTTACTCCTGTCGTAAATATAGTGTGTACAAAATGTCATAACATAGTGCGTACAAAATGTTATGAATATAGTATGTACAAAATGTCATGAATATGGTGTGTACAAAATGTCATGAATATAGTGTGTCCAAAATGTCATGAATATAGTATGTACAAAATGTCATGAATATAGTGTGTACAAAATGTCATGAATATAGTGTGTACAAAATGTCATGAATATAGTGTGTACAAAATGTCATGAACATAGTGTGTACAAAATGTCATGAATATAGTGTGTACAAAATGTCATGAATATAGTGTGTACAAAATGTCATGAATATAGTGTGTCCAAAATGTCATGAATATAGTATGTACAAAATGTCAGAAATATAGTTCGTACAAAATGTCATAAATAATATAGTTTGTACAAAATGTCAAGGATATAGTTCGTACAAAATGTCATAAATAATATAGTTTGTACAAAATGTCAAGGATATAGTTCGTACAAAATGTAACCTCACTGATCACAAAGATGGTAGAAACAGAAGAAACTCCACAGATCTGTTTATGACCATTGGGAAAGAAGGGGAGCCGCGATAGCTCAGTGGTTAATGAACTGGAATACCACGGACAAGGGGTAGGGTTCGATCCCAACCGACGGCTTCCGGGTTCACCCAGCCTTAAATGGGTACCAGATTTTTTTTCTGGGAAAGTAAAGCAGCACGGGCGTAATACTGACCACATTACCCCAAAAATCATGTGCTGAAGGTCTGTAAAATATAGGGTCACTAACACCATATTTCCCTATACGCCACTTGGCGTGACGGGCGTACTTTACTTTTTTTATACTATTGGGAAAGACATCAATAGTTCAGACAAATTTGTTTGTGACCATTAGGAAAGACATCAATAGTTCCAACAGATATGTTTGTGACCATTAGGAAAGACATCATTAGTTCCAACAGATAGACCATTATGAAAGTCATTAGTTCCAACAAAACTGCTTGTGAGTCCAGGTGTTAGAAAAGACATCATAAGTTCCAACAAATCTGTTTATGGCCATTAGGAAAGACATCATTAGTTCCAACAAATCTGTCTATTACAATTAGGAAAGACATCATTAGTTCCAACAAATCTGTTTACGACCATTAGGAAAAACATCAATAGTTCCAACAAATTGTTTGTGACCATTAGGAAAGACATCAATAGTTCCAACAAATTTGTTTGTGACCATTAAGAAAGACATCAATAGTTTCAACAAATCTGTTTGTGACCATTAAGAAAGACATCAATAGTTCCAACAAATATGTTTGTGACCACTAGAAAAGACATCAATAGTCCCAACAAATCTGTTTCTGACCATTAGGAAAGACATCAATAGTTCCAACAAATCTGTTTGTGACCATTAGGAAAGACATCAATAGTTCCAACAAATCTGTTTGTGACCATTAGGAAAGACATCAATAGTTCCAACAAATCTGTTTACGACCATTAGGAAAAACATCAATAGTTCCAACAAATTTGTTTGTGACCATTAGGAAAGACATCAGTAGTTCCAACAAATTTGTTTGTGACCATTAAGAAAGACATCAATAGTTTCAACAAATCTGTTTGTGACCATTAAGAAAGACATCAATAGTTCCAACAAATATGTTTGTGACCACTAGAAAAGACATCAATAGTTCCAACAAATCTGTTTCTGACCATTAGGAAAGACATCAATAGTTCCAACAAATATGTTTGTGACCATTAGGAAAGACATCAATAGTTCCAACAAATCTGTTTGTGACCATTAGGAAAGACATCAATAGTTCCAACAAATCTGTTTGTGACCACTAGAAAAGACATCAATAGTTCCAACAAATCTGTTTCTGACCATTAGGAAAGACATCAATAGTTCCAACAAATATGTTTGTGACCATTAGGAAAGACATCAATAGTTCCAACAAATCTGTTTGTGACCATTAGGAAAGACATCAATAGTTCCAACAAATCTGTTTGTGACCACTAGAAAAGACATCAATAGTTCCAAAAAATCTGTCTATTACAATTAGGAAAGACATCAATAGTTCCAACAAATCTGTTTCTGACCATTAGGAAAGACATCAATAGTTCCAACAAATCTGTTTGTGACCACTAGAAAAGACATCAATAGTTCCAACAAATCTGTTTCTGACCATTAGGAAAGACATCAATAGTTCCAACAAATCTGTTTGTGACCATTAAGAAAGACATCAATAGTTCCAACAAATCTGTTTCTGACCATTAGGAAAGACATCAATAGTTCCAACAAATCTGTTTCTGACCATTAGGAAAGACATCAATAGTTCCAACAAATCTGTTTGTGAGTCCAGGCATTAGGAAAGGACATTTCCTGGAAACCCAATTTCGAGCACCGTCTGTGGATACATTGATGAGTGTGTGCCTTCCTCTACTGGCGTAAGACGGTCCCGTACACAATGACCGGACACAGATCTTGAAGACAGGTTTTTCATCGTCAGAAACAGGTAAATATTCACGGAAACTGGAGGCCACAATTTGTCATATTGTCGAACAATTAGCGATGTATCGTCCTCGGACAATTTTTTGTTGTCGAAATCAAGAACTGTGAAACTTGGAAATGTTTCATGGTGTCTGTTCAAATAAGCAATGTCGGCGAAACTCTCATTAATGTTCAAATAAGCAATGTCGGCGAAACTCCCATTTCTGTTCAAATAAGCAATGTCGGCGAAAATCTCATTTCTGTTAAATAAGCAATGTCGGCGAAACTCTCATTTCTGTTTAAATAAGCAATGTCGGCGAAACTCTTATTTCTGTTTAAATAAGCAATGTCGGCGAAACTCTTATTTCTGTTTAAATAATGATCTACAACTTGACAACCTGCAATATGTTCTTGATGAAGATTAACGTTCAGCAGGTTGAAATGGCTGATGCTACCTCACCCATATGCCAGTTTGACTAACCAGGAACAATTTGTCAAAGGATCTCGGCGAGGTGAAATTGCTTCTGCGTGATGATCATAGTTTTAGTCTTTTTGATATTCATATCTAGTCCATATGTTTTGCTTGTTGTGTTTATTTCATTAAGTAATTGTTGTAGATCTTTAGGATTTTCTGCTAGTAGTACAGTATCGTCAGCATATCTTAGGTTATTGATTATCTTTCCATTAATGTGTAGGCCTGGCATCTCTATGATGTTTTTAAAGATTTGCTCAGTGTATAGATTGAACAAGCTTGGTGATAGGATGCATCCTTGTCTTACTCCTCTTTTTATATCAATGGGTGTAGAGTTCTCTTTGTTATATTTTATTATTGCTGTTTGCTCCCAGTATAGATTACATATTAGTCATATGTCCATGTCATCTAGATTTATCTCTTTTAGGCATTCTATAAGTTGTTTGTGGTGTACTCTATCAAAAGCTTTGGTTTAGTCTATGAAGCAGGCATATATTTGTTTCTTTACCTTTGTGTACTTTTCGATTAATGTTCTCATGCAGAATATGGCTTCTTTTGTCCCGCTATTATTCCTAAATCCAAATTGCTGCTCATCTAATTCAGTATTGATTTTATTCTGAATCCTTCCTTGTATAACTTTTAGTAAGATTTTTGTAACATGGCTCATTATGCTTATTGTTCTAAAGTCACTGCATTCAACTGCACCATTCTTTTTAGGCAATGCAATGAAAGTTGATATTTTTAGTTCATTTGGAATGTATCATGTGTGGTATACGTCGTTGCATATGTCTGTAATCACTTCAATGCCAAAATCGTCTATTGCCTGTATCATCTCTATCTGTATGCTGTCATGTCCTGTTGCCTTTCCCTTTTTCTTTGTTTTTATAGCTTTTTCCACCTCAGATTTTAAGATTTTATACTGATATATTGGTATAATATACTTATATACTGATATTTTATGAGCTGTTATATAATTGTTTAAGGTGCTGAATACTTCTTCAGCTGTAGCGTGTACCTACAGGAAAGGCTTCCTAAACATTTCTCACGCGTGCACATCTAACGTAGCCTGTTACAATTACCTGGTCACTGTACGCAATTACTCCATTTCATACATTTTATTCTGCTATGAAAAAAGTAAAGGTTCCCTTCACGCCTTGATAGGCGTTTGGGGAATATGATGTTAGTGACCATATTTGTCTATAACCACAGCACATTTTTGGGTGATGTTCCACTATGAGACATACCTTTATTAAATACAATAATCTATAGCCCCAAAAAGAGTTGTCGAAAAGAGGACCACATCAAGAGTAGTACTTGAATATCGCAATGCAATGATCGCATAGCTTAAAGTGATTACAAAACTGGGGCTGAGAAAGAAAAGTTGGGCTCGATTACAAACACGACTTCCAGGTTCTCTCAGATTGAAATGTATCGGGTTTTTATTTATGGGAAACAGAGACGGCACTGGCGTTGTATTGTCCACATTACACACAAATGTACCTTTTTTTTTTAATTAATGAGAAGAAAACAAGATTTCCTATCCTCCACACGCGACGGTGTTCTTTATTTCTCATAAACGTAGTTAGAGATGGATCCCCAACATTAGACGGCAGTAATGACAGATGCAACAAAAGTCATCCACACGGGGTTCCATATTCCAATAATCAGCTGTCGAACATAAAAACGCGCGCGCACAAAATAACGATCGTGTTATATCGGAAGGGCCAATATAGAAGCACGGTCTCTGTGGTCGCTAGCAGGTCAGGAATGGAGAGATGTGTCCTAGCAACAAGCGTGCCGTTTCACTTGCTGTAGCAATGAGAAACATTTATTTGGCGGTGTCTTGAACGACTGACTATGATGTATATCGATACGTACAGCTACGATCTGTGAGTATTTACAATAATAGTAATAATAATAATAATAAACAAGGTTAAGGCTTCAGCGTGTCAGATTTTTCTGTGATCTCCATTGAGACTGTGAGCCTCTCGTGAAGTCAGAAATCTTACCAGCGATCGATCGTTATTATGTTGTGTCCCCAGGGTGTTTGGGACATGTTCGTTTATGTTTGAGACTGCGAAACTCTTAAATAAAAGTCAAGTAACGTGAGAATCATCTGTTCTTGTATCCTAGTAACAGTCAGACAGAGCGATGTGGCCAAGTCTCCTGTACAAATAGAACAGAGGTAGGCCCAAATATATTATGAATGGTGTGAGATAGCTGGGTGGAAGTGTAAAAACAAGGAATATCATAAAATTGTAAGAGGCAGCTTCACTAAAAAGCTTCACTATGATATTGTTTTCTTTGAGTAAAAGTGCTAGTGACAAGTTGAAACCTATTGTTGTAGAAACAATAATTGTAGCTGATAAATAACGGGTGAGGACGTCTCGTGCTTTTCTGGTTTGACAAACAAATGGTGATACACAGAGGTTGTATGCTAACGAGCTCTTTGTGGATGCTGGTATGCGGGGTAACTGGTGTCACATAAAGTCGGCATTTCGTGAGTTCTCGGCTTTTATACAGCACATGTGTTGTTGTTTGAGAGGCTTCTATTTCTCTATTGAAATAGCGTTACGATTTTATGGCTGTGTTATTTCTCTAACTTTGCTGGCTACACAGCTGTTGTCACAATGCTGAAATCGTTTGCGACTTCAAGACTTTAATTTTCATTTATGACTGATACTATATTTTTTTTCAATTTAGGGTCATGACTTCGGACTTTTTGATGCATCTATTTAACCCAACCTGTTTACTGTGTTTTTTTTCCAAACTGTTTAATTCTGCCGTGAGCTTTTTGGCCGAAGTGGACTAATAATGCGATATCATCAGTGTGTTCTAAGTCTTGCAGGACTAACAATAACAGCCGTCGTTAATTCCTCTAGGAACATCTTCGGTAGGCTGTCCCATTATCCAGTCTATCACAAACTGAAAGTGAATGAATGATAGTGTCGCACCTACGATTTTTACTCAGAATGAGAATAACCCTGATTAATGCTGCCTATAAAATATGTTTGAATTGTGCTTTTTTTTTCTTTTACTTTTTGTACTAATTTGTTAGGAGTTCGACAAACCCTCACTAGTGTCAGTTGTCTATGAGTATCCTATCACAGGTCAAGATAAACAAATCGCATTTCGCTCGGCAATTCTGACACATCAGGTGGTTGGGCAAGATGAGAACCGAAGAGGAGATCTGGTAAACAAGGGTCAACCCAGCATCAGATTATGGACAGAAAATGGAGATGGATTTGACACGCACTAGGAAAGCCTGACTAAAGGCACGCACTAGGAAAGCCTGACTAAAGGCACGCACTAGGAAAGCCTGACTAAAGGCACGCACTAGGAAAGCCTGACTAAAGGCACGCACTAGGAAAGCCTGACTAAAGGCACGCACTAGGAAAGCCTGACTAAAGGCACGCACTAGGAAAGCCTGACTAAAGGCACGCACTAGGAAAGCCTGACTAAAGGCACGCACTAGGAAAGCCTGACTAAAGGCACGCACTAGGAAAGCCTGACTAAAGGCACGCACTAGGAAAGCCCTGACTAAAGGCACGCACTAGGAAAGCCTGACTAAAGGCACGCACTAGGAAAGCCTGACTAAAGGCACGCACTAGGAAAGCCTGACTAAAGGCACGCACTAGGAAAGCCTGACTAAAGGCACGCACTAGGAAAGCCTGACTAAAGGCACGCACTGTCATGTAACCCACAGCCAAGAAGACCCAGGAATACATGGAGAAGAGAAGTCATGACACGCTTAAGTAAAAAAAGTAAAGTACCCCCATCACGCCAAGTGGCGTATAGGGAAATATGGTGTTAGTGACCCTATATTTTACAGACTGGTTTTTTTGGGTCTATTTTTGGGGTAATGTGGTCAGTATTACGCCCGTGCTGCTTTACTTTCCCAGAAAAAAATCCTGTACCCATTTAAGGCTGGGTGAACCCGGAAGCCGTCGGTTGGGATCGAACCCTACCCCATGTCCGTGGTAGTCCAGTTCACTAACCACTGAGCTATCGCGGCTCCCAACTTTGTGTATTACTTTCATCAAATTATCCATGTGTTCATCTTGATTTGGACCTAGCCTGTGTTTCTCTCATATTATGGCAGGATATGAGTCAGGATGAGGGAAAGTTGTAAACTAAGAACTACTATGAGCTAAGAAGACAGTGATGGCCACATCACGAAACATCCAAATGCATTGTTTCCACAAGAAACTAGTAAGAAACAGCGAAACACAATACTCACAGCTATCGATAAATTCTAGGAAAGCAAAATGTTGAGAGGGTATTCTCTCTATAAAGAGGAAGAAAATAATAAGAATCAATATGATGTATAACGTCGGCGGGCGGCGTAACGTCAGGGAGGGCATAACGTTAGGGAGGACATACCGTTAGGGAGGGCATAATGTTAGGGAGGGCAGAACGCACGGGCTTCCACAGCATAGGAAGATAAATGAAGAAAAAAAAATTACACTCAATAAATCCTTTTTTTTTTCTATCGGGAACGAAATAAAAACTCAAACCCGAACTGCTCAGGACAATACAATTAACACCACATGACTAACTAATAAGGATATATCTAAAACAAAATAATCTCGAACTTAAAAAGAGAAATAAAATATCTTCCCTGCATTATGTGCTGTGACCAGGAGAAAAATGAACGGCATAAGCTGGCTAGTCCGTGCTGGATACCTGAAGTAGTTGACCAGCTAATGAGAGGGTCAAAACACAGGTAGAAGGGCTCTGAAATATGGGTGTGTGTGTGAGTGTGTGTACATACAGTATACTTCTACATACATAAGTGTACTAAGCACGCACCCTTGGTAAATTTATATGTATATATGTGTGAGCGTATGTATGTATGTATATTTTATATATACAAATTTATATAAACATATTATAGAAATGTACGCATGCATATGTGTGTGTGTGTGTGTGTCAAAAAGTAATGCACACCAATTTTTTTCTCGGAAACTATTCGGGCAAAATGTGTGAAATGTTCACAGATTGTAGCTAAACATCCCCTTTACACTACCTATTTTTCAACATAATCTCCGTCCAAGCGTATTGCCTTACGCCAACGCGAAACTAGGTCATGAATGCCTCGTTTGTACCAAGTTTTGTCCTGCTCGCGTAGCCAATTTTTAACTGCACGGATCACATCCTCATCATTGTCATAGTGTGTCCCACGCAGGAATTTTTTGAGTGGTCCAAACAGATGAAAATCTGAGGGAGCCAGATCAGGGCTGTAAGGAGGATGGGGCAGTACAGTCCAACCAAATTTGTTGATTGCTTCCCGTGTTACCAGACTTGTGTGAGGGCGTGCATTGTCATGTTGAAGCAACAAATCTGCAGATGGCTTATTAGGCCGAACTCTGTGGAACCGATTTTTGAGTTTTGTCAGTGTATTGATGTAAGCTGTCGAGTTGATTGTCTCACCTCTTGTCATTACATCAACAAGAATCACACCATCAATGTCCCAGAAGACAGTGATCATCACCTTTCCGGCTGATGGAGATGTTTTGAATTTTTTTTCTTTTTGGTGACTGCGGATGATGCCATTCCATTGACTGCATTTTTGTTTCAGGCTCATAATAATGTGCCCACGTTTCGTCACCGGTAACAATTTTTGACAAAAACATTTCTCCTTCAACACCGAAACGCTCCAACAATTCAGAACAGAATGTTTTCCTTTGAACTCTGTGATCATTTGTTAGGCACCGAGGAACCCATCGAGCGCAAATCTTTGAATATCCGAGAGTTTTAAAAATTGCGATTGCACTTCCCTTGCTGACTGTAAGCTGCAATGCCAATTGCTGACTAGTGATACGCCTATCCTTACGAATAATGGCATCAGCCCGGTTTAACATGTCTGTGCTGGTAGCCGAGGCAACACGTCCAGAACGCGGTAAATCATGCAGCTCCACTCGTACACTTTCTGCAGCTTTAATTCTCTGAACCCAGCGACTAACTGTGCTCCTATCGACTGCAGAACATGTGTACACTGCACACAGTCGTTTATGAATGTTTGCCACAGTTTCTTTTTCCGCAACCAGAAATTCTATGACAATTCGCTGTTTGTAACGGACATTGTTGACAAGCTCCATTTTAACGGTTCATAGATTGCGTAATATTTATCAGAATGATGTGCAATTTGGTGCACATAATTGGAACATGTCATATTCCAAGTGTGCAAAATTTCATATTCCTATCTTTATTATTAGCCGAGAAAAAAATTGGTGTGCATTACTTTTTGACCTCCCTTCATATATATATATATGTCTCTTTCTGATTGTGATATCCCTGTTTTCTGAAGAAGGTCGCATCTAGGCCGAAAAGTCAAATATGTTGTACTGTTGTCCTTTTTTGTAAAGATGTCACCATATTTTGTTGGAGTGTACGTTACAGCCTGCCACTTGTTCTCTGCTATCACCCTTACCACAGCCTTACATTTATTTGAATGCTCCCTTTACAGGTATAGACAGCTGCCGCCGTTTTACCCACAACCAGTGAAGGTCACAAAATCATATTCTCTCTGTGGTTTTACTAACTACAGGTCAGGTGGCTTCTGTTGGATTGGAAATGATAACTTACCACCACTGTGTGTCTATATGTTTGGAATTGGAGTCATCAACGATGGCCTAACATCATCAAGTGCTACAACGATCATCATTTTCGGGAGGACGCGAACTTCCATGGTATATGGTGGATAGGCGGCAGGAACCATTGGAGGCTATGTCTGAAAAGTGTTCCTTCTTGCAGTTTCCTCATATTCCAAGTCTGGCTTGTTGCATGAGCTACTGAGTTAAGTGCTCTGTGCACACCGTGAGCTGTGTGTCCCATCCGTTGATCCTGTTTCAATATCCCGCTTGTTAACGATGAATGGTAATATCGTATGACAGGGAACAGTTGGCTGTGGTCACTTTCTGCGCGATTTCGCCTTATGTCTTTTGGCGTGAGCTGAGACTACTACGATGGGGACTACAGTTACCTTTCTTTGTTTGGGAGATGTGTTAGTAATTCGGATGATTCCACTGGCACGGGCGGTTGAGCAATTATGGATTTTAATTCGTTTGCAGTGATACCGAGGCCTTCCATAACCAATAACCAATAATAATAACAATACCCACAACCGCCCATGCTCGCAATGCTGAAAACGCCACAAGCTTTCGGTGACCCCTTTTAGCCGGCGGGTCTTGATAAATCCCTAGTTGGCTGTGGTTCAGCTGGCGAGCAGGGGAGGTTAAGGGTAGGATTGTGTCAGTCGTTGTGGGTGTGCTGGGGAGGGGAAGGGGGGGCATGTTGGTGTGTGTGGCAGGGAAATAGCCATCTATAACATGGGTGTACTAGCCGGTGCATGCTAGTATGTGCGGTAGGGAAATAGCCACCAATATGTGCGGCATGGCGTGTACTAGCCGGTGCATGCTAGTATGTGCGGCAGGGAAATAGCCACCTATAACATGGGTGTACTAGCCGGTGCATGCTAGTATGTGCGGCAGGGAAATAGCCACCAATAACATGGGTGTACTAGCCGGTGCATGCTAGTATGTGCGGCAGGGAAATAGCCACCAATAACATGGGTGTACTAGCCGGTGCATGCTAGTATGTGCGGCAGGGAAATAGCCACCAATAACATGGGTGTACTAGCCGGTGCATGCTAGTATGTGCGGCAGGGAAATAGCCACCAATAACATGGGTGTACTAGCCGGTGCATGCTAGTATGTGCGGCAGGGAAATAGCCACCAATAACATGGGTGTACTAGCCGGTGCATGCTAGTATGTGCGGCAGGGAAATAGCCACCAATAACATGGGCGTACTAGCAGGGGGGTACGCTAGTATGTCCGGCCAGGGAAATAGCCACCAATAACATGGGTGTACTAGCCAGGGAAATAGCAGCATGGGTGCTACGCTGGTATGTGCGGCAGGGAAATAGCCACCTATAACATGGGCGTACTAGCAGGGGGGTACGCTAGTATGTCCGGCCAGGGAAATATCCACCTACAACATGGGTGTACTAGCGGGGGGCACGCTGGTATGTGCGGCAGGGAAATAGCCGATATTGCTCGCTGACAGCTCTCGCCCTGAGTTTGGTCTGACTCTGGACAGAGAGGACACCCCCAGGTTGATTCTTCATTCATTAAGAAAAGAGGTGGACGATTGCGACAATGATGTATTGATTGTTAAAGCGACCATTATTCTCGGTCAAAAGAAGGGAACTTCTCGATTTGTATATAGGAAATTGATGGTCTGAACCAAATGAAAATATAACTAATAAATAACCGTCAATGTCCGTCACTTCTTTTACTCTGCTCTCTTCGCTGAGGATATCTCTTTTGAGCGAAGATTCGTGTTCTATCAAACCGTCCTGGCACCTTCAAATGTGTGTAAATATACTATATGGTGTGAAGCTGCCTCGTCGCATTTTCTTTTATCTCCTCCACATCTTGAAATCTTCTTCCTTTCAAGTGGGATTTGAGTTTGGGAAATAGTAAAAAGTGACAGGGAGCTAGATCTGGAGAATAAGGTGGCTGTCTGACCTGGGGAATGTTGTGTTTGGCCAAAAACTGCTGTACACGCTGCGCTGAATGGGCGGGGGCGTTGTCGTGGTGGAGCTGCCATTGACCGCACGCATGCAAATCTGGTCTTCTTCGACGAATAGCATCTCTCAAACGCCTCAGAACTTCAATGTAATACTCCTCGTTTACTGTCTGACCAGAAGGGGCATGCTCGTGATGAACAATGCCCTTGTAATCGAAGAAAACGATCAAAAGGGTCTTCACCTTGCTGCGACTCATCCTAGCTTTTTTCGGTCTCGGGGAGTTTGCGGTCTTCCACTGCGAAGACTGAACCTTTGTTTCTGGATCATAACCATAGACCCACGATTCATCACCTGTTATGACTGTTTTCAAAAAGTTTTCATTGTTTTCGACAGAGTCAATGAGATCTGCGGCAGCAGAAACCCGGTTGTCTTTCTGGTCAGCTGAAAGCAGTTTTGGAACGAGCTTGGCAGACACGCGTCTCATACCCAAATCTTCAGTAAGAATGGCCTGAACTGAGCCGAAACTAATGCTGCGCTCTTCTGATAACTCTCGAATGGTGATTCGACGATTTTCGCGCACAGTGGAACACACATCGGCAATGTGTTTCTCACTTCTGCTGGTGACAGGTCGTCCTGACCGGTGGTCACTCTCAACATTTTCTCTGCCGTCTTGGAATCGCTTAAACCATTCAAAAACTCGTGTGCGGCTCATACACTCTTCCCCATATACTTTGTATAACTTTTCATAAGTTTCTGTGAAAGTATCACCAAGCTTTTGGCAAAAATTAATGCAAATTCTCTGCGCAATTTTTTCCGTCATTTTCCGCCATTGAAAATCCGACGACCACGTGGTACATGGCTAACGTCACGGCGCTGCCGTGATTAATCCACACGTGCTACAACGACACAACTTGCACAGAGTGTTACACATATATCAAGGTCAATATGTGTACAGTTTGAATACAATCTGTTCGCTGGTTCCGAACCTATTAAGAAAGTACCGATACTTTTTGATCAGCCCTCGTATTTATGTGTATAAATAAGACTTAAAACTACTTTCCAATCGAACTAAACAGCTTGTACCTCTTTGTATATGATTTATTCATATTTACTTCAACTCGTTTTAAATAGATCACGAACTGTGTAGCCAGCACCCTGGTAGAGATAATCAACTCAAGTATTGCCCTGTACCGAATGTCCGATGCCATTGAATGGCTTCACGATTCAAGTGTTACCTGTTTCTGACCATGCTGACAGTGCCGGTGATGATGATAGCAGTGTTCGTAATTCAAAGACAAACAACAATTGCCAAAGATGTGCACAAAGAGAGCTCTAGCACATCGTCCAGATATGATTACACGGGGTATACCTTACATTTTGTGGGTGCTTCAAATAGCTCGGCCACTACAGATAACAGAACAATACAAGGGTGAGTTGTTTGTGTAAAAGTTACAGATGGTGAGTTATGTGTGTGTTGTTGATTAGGTTAATGGTGAGTTATGTGTGTGTGTTGTTGATTAGGTTAATGGTGAGTTATGTGCGTGTGTTGTTGGTTAGGTTAATGGTGAGTTATGTGTGTGTGTTGTTGATTAGGTTAATGGTGAGTTATGTGTGTGTGTTGTTGATTAGGTTAATGGTGAGTTATGTGCGTGTGTTGTTGGTTAGGTTAATGGTGAGTTATGTGTGTGTGTGTGTGTTGTTGATTAGGTTAATGGTGAGTTATGTGTGTGTGTTGTTGATTAGGTTAATGGTGAGTTATGTGTGGGTGTTGTTGGTTAGGTTAATGGTGAGTTATGTGTGTGTGTGTTGTTGATTAGGTTAATGGTGAGTTATGTGTGTGTGTGTGTTGTTGGTTAGGTTAATGGTGAGTTATGTGTGGGTGTTGTTGATTAGGTTAATGGTGAGTTATGTGTGTGTGTTGTTGATTAGGTTAATGGTGAGTTATGTGTGGGTGTTGTTGATTAGGTTAATGGTGAGTCATGTGTGTGTGTTGTTGGTTAGGTTAATGGTGAGTTATGTGTGGGTGTTGTTGATTAGGTTAATGGTGAGTTATGTGTGTGTGTTGTTGGTTAGGTTAATGGTGAGTTATGTGTGGGTGTTGTTGATTAGGTTAATGGTGAGTTATGTGTGTGTGTTGTTGATTAGGTTAATGGTGAGTTATGTGTGTGTTGTTGGTTAGGTTAATGGTGAGTTATTTGAGAGCAAGGTAGAGAATTGTCACTTTGTTGTGAGATGGTTAGGTTAATGGTGAGTTATGTGTGGGTAAGTTTGGTTATTATGAGTTATATGTGGGTTAGTTAGGATAATAATAAGTCTTATATGTGGGTTAGTTAGGTTAATATGAGTTATATGTGTTAGTTAGAGAATTGTAGGTTTTTTGTGTAGTGGTTAGAGACGGTGAGTTATGTGTGCGTGTGTGTGCGTCGGTTAGGTTATTTGAGTTATATGTGGGTTAGTTAGAGAATTGTAGGTTTTTTGTGTAGTGGTTAGAGACGGTGAGTTATGTGTGCGTGTGCGTGCGTCGGTTAGGTTATTTGAGTTATATGTGGGTTAGTTAGAGAATTGTCGCTTTATTGTGTGGTGGTTACAGACGGTGAGTTATGTGTGCGTGTGTGTGCGTCGCTTAGGTTATTTGAGTTATATGTGGGTTAGTTGGAGAATTGTCGCTTTATTGTGTGGTGGTTAAAGACGGTGAGTTATGTGTGCGTGTATGTGCGTCGGTTAGGTTATTTGAGTTATATGTGGGTTAGTTGGAGAATTGTCGCTTTATTGTGTGGTGGTTACAGAATTGAATGGTAAGCTGCAAGTGTAGTTGCTAGAGGGTTGGAGAATCGTATGGTGACTAGTTGTACGACATGTACAAAATGGAGAATTACTTGAGTAGACATATCTACTCCTCCAACATACTAATTAAAATTACTAACAACAACTGGCAGATCAAGACTTATTTATTCAGATACTATGACATTTTGTTCTACATACGCATATGTTTTATAATGTAAATATTTGAGCATAGTAGTCATCTTGTTTAACAATTGCATCTTCTTTCCAGTGAACAAACCTTAGCTTGTACGCTTAACCCATCTCATCTAACATCTTACACTCCCACCTTGCTACCACATATGGTTCATTATGCCGGAGACCCACTTTAATTTGGTAAAGTGATACCACAAGCTATCTTTTTTTTCTTATTATAAATGTATGCATTTAAAAAAAAATAAAGTATAACAATTATGTAAACATTTTCAATATCCCTGAATGGAGAGACTTTTACATAATGCCAGATCCCAAACTGTAAGTTGTGCGGGCTATCTATCTTATCTATCTTTCGTTCGCCTGAAATATTGTCTATATCTGCAATGTCATTTCCTGTATAAATGTTGCTGTCTTTTGTCTTGCAGTGGCCCATATAGTTTTGTCTGTAGTGTTGTATCTATGGGCCAATGGATTTTCCTCAGTCTACTATATTCAGTGCTGTCTTGAAATATGTGTTCAGGGCTCTGGGGCGCCTGTCCACATGTACAAGTAGTTAAGGTGCCTATCTTTAATTTTGTATACATGTGACTATGGAGTCGATTGTGTCCTGTTCTGAGGCGTATAATGATAACTTGTTCATATCTATTCATACTATGAAAGGCATCATGATTTGGGGCCTGTGGTCCTCTGGTTGATTTGATTATCTGTTTCTTATGATGGTATGTAACCGGTGAATCTAGTTGTGTGCCTGTTGAACCTTCCTTTGCCAACTGATCTGCTTTCTCATTTCCTGGTATTCCACAGTGAGATGGGATCCACTACTGGGCAACCCTGTGGTGATTGCAGAGTTCAGTTAATAAGGTCTGCAGATGTGGTAATTTTCTGGATTGTAGTGCCTGGAGTACTGATCTTGCATCTGTCAAAAACACTACAGGCTGTGGGCTAGGATTACTGTTCAGCAGTTTTTCTATTGCCAACTTTATTGCTCGTATTTCTGCATCATAATTGTGACAATGTTTCCCTGTTGCTATTTTATTCATATCACTAGTGTTATTTGGGTACTCTATATATGCACCTGCTCCCCCATTCTTTACTACATTCTGTGCTGATCCATCTGTGTACACACGAATCCATAGGTCTTGTGCGTATTTTTAATCCAAGAAACTGAGAGTTATTGTTTTTCGCTGTAGACTATTCTGTTCCTCTTTGTCAACTATTCCTTTCACTTCTGTGAGTATTTGTATTGATAATCACGATTCTTCTGTCCAGGGAGTCTGTTATGGTATGGGTAGTAGGGGGTTAACAAGCATATCTTGTGTTTGTCTACAAATACGTTTGTCTTGGTGGATAAAGGTCTTGTGTTTGTCTACAAATACGCTTGTCTTGGTGGATAAAAGTCTTGTGTTTGTCTACAAATACGTTTGTCTTGGTGGATAAAAGTCTTGTGTTTGTCTACAAATACGCTTGTCTTGGTGGATACAAGTCTTGTGTTTGTCTACAAATACGCTTGTCTTGGTGGATAAAAGTCTTGTGTTTGTCTACAAATACGCTTGTCTTGGTGCATAAAAGTCTTGTGTTTGTCTACAAATACGCTTGTCTTGGTGGATAAAAGTCTTGTGTTTGTCTTCAAATACGTTTGTCTTGGTGGATAAGTCTTGTGTTTGTCTTCAAATACGCTTGTCTTGGTGGATAAAAGTCTTGTGTTTGTCTTCAAATACACTTGTCTTGGTGGATAAAACTGCTTCTCTTAAGTCGTCCCAATGCAAGATTTTGGAATCGGTCCTTCATTGGATGTCTCGGCATGCATGACAATTTTTCTGCCTGTATCAGCACCTTTGTGTCCCTCCGTTCTCTCAGTGCTGATCCTCTACAATTTCTCCATCTCCAATATTGTGGTTGATTTCATTGCTCCTGTGATGACCCTAAGTGCCTGGTTTTGTACTTTATCCAGCTCTTGCAGTAGGGTGTTTGATGCTGAGGTTGAGCGAGCTGAATCTTTCCCTGTCTTTACTTCAAAGCTGTATGTATATTCCGTTACTGCATCTATGATCTGATGCTACCCACAATTTCATTCTCCATTTTGTTGGTTCATCCCTGAAGTACAGTCGAAATGTCCATAAACATAAGAGTGACACTTGTGAGTTACATGAACAGGTGGTTGATTGTTGAGAGCTTTGTTTTAAATAAACAAAAAAAGCATTTATTGATAATCTACATCAATATTGATGTGCTTAATAAATGATATAAGTGCACTCTATGAGATGATATCACTGATGCTGATTCTTCTTGGTAGCCAGCACCTGCCAGGTTCAACTATTGCTTGTGGGGCCTTACATATTGTTTGTGGGGCCTTACATATTGTTTGTGGGGCATTACATATTGTTTGTGGGGCCTTGCATATTGTTTGTGGGGCCTTACATATTGTTTGTGGGGCATTATACATGGCTTGTGGGGCCTTACATATTGTTTGTGGGGCATTATACATGGCTTGTGGGACGTTACATATTGTTTGTGGGGCATTATACATGGCTTGTGGGGCCTTACATATTGTTTGTGGGGCATTATACATGGCTTGTGGGGCCTTACATATTGTTTGTGGGGCATTATACATGGCGTGTGGGGCCTTACATATTGTTTGTGGGGCATTATGCATGGCTTGTGGGGCCTTACACATGGCTTGTGGGGCCTTACATATTGTTTGTGGGGCATTATACATGGCTTGTGGGGCCTTACATATTGTTTGTGGGGCATTATACATGGCTTGTGGGACCTTACATATTGTTTGTGGGGCATTATACATGGCTTGTGTGACCTTACATATTGTTTGTGGGGCATTATACATGGCTTGTGGGGCCTTACATATTGTTTGTGGGGCATTATACATGGCTTGTGGGGCCTTACATATTGTTTGTGGGGCATTATACATGGCTTGTGGGACCTTACATATTGTTTGTGGGGCATTATACATGGCTTGTGGGGCCTTACATATTGTTTGTGGGGCATTATACATGGCTTGTGGGGCCTTACATATTGTTTGTGGGGCATTATACATGGCTTGTGGGGCCTTACATATTGTTTGTGGGGCATTATACATGGCTTGTGGGACTTTACATATTGTATGTGGGACATTAAACATGGCTTGTGGGACCTTACATATTGTTTGTGGGGCATTATACATGGCTTGTGGGACCTTACATATTGTATGTGGGGCATTATACATGGCTTGTGGGACCTTACATATTGTTTGTGGGGGATTATACATGGCTTGTGGGACCTTACATATTGTTTGTGGGGCATTATACATGGCGTGTGGGACCTTACATATTGTTTGTGGGGCATTATACATGGCTTGTGGGACCTTACATATTGTTTGTGGGGCATTATACATGGATTGTGGGACCTTACATATTGTATGTGGGGCATTAAACATGGCTTGTGGGACCTTATATATTGTTTGTGGGGCATTATACATGGCTTGTGGGGCCTTACATATTGTTTGTGGGGCATTATACATGGCTTGTGGGACCTTACATATTGTATGTGGGGCATTATACATGGCTTGTGGGACCTTACATATTGTTTGTGGGGCAGTATACATGGCTTGTGGGACCTTACATATTGTTTGTGGGGCATTATACATGGCTTGTGGGACCTTACATATTGTTTGTGGGGCATTATACATGGCTTGTGGGACCTTACATATTGTTTGTGGGGCATTATACATGGCTTGTGGGACCTTACATATTGTATGTGGGGCATTAAACATGGCTTGTGGGTCCTTACATATTGTTTGTAGGGCATTATACATGGCTTGTGGGGCCTTACATATTGTTTGTGGGGCATTATACATGGCTTGTGAGACCTTACATATTGTTTGTGAGGCATTATACATGGCTTGTGGGACCTTACATATTGTTTGTGGGGCATTATACATGGCTTGTGGAGCCTTACATATTGTTTGTGGGGCATTATACATGGCTTGTGGGGCCTTACATATTGTTTGTGGGGCATTATACATGGCTTGTGGGGCCTTACATATGGCTTGTGGGCTATGAAATATAACTTCACAATTCAGAACCAATACAATGCAATAGAGAAGATTCAAAGCATTGATGAACAGTGCAAAATGCTAAAAGAATCAATGCATCAAACATAAAAAAAAGTTCATACCACCAGTGAGGACAAATTCAAGAATGAAATGAATGATAGATACAATTTAACAGCTAATGGATACAAGAAGAAGAAATAAGGACAACAATGAGAAGTATCATTATCATGATATGCCATACCGGTTGGCGTAGGCGATCATGTCCTTCCACAATCTTCTATCTACAGTGCGTCGTATTAGTTCTGTTGTTGACTGTTTGCCATGCCATGACACCAAGTTATCTAGTATTTTCTCTCTTTGTCGTCCGCGATCTCTCTTTCCTTGTATTTTGCTTGTTGCAACCAAGTAGTAAAGAGAAGTATAAGAAATAAATAAAACAATTTTAATAAAATCCAATGAAGCAAAAGAAGCATGGCTAAAACAGAGATACAAAGAGAATGAAATACAACAAAAAAGAGATGCCAAAGCCATGTACAAACAACTTGAACAATTAAAAGGAAGGAAAACGCAATAAAAAAAACTGGACGTTTAAGATCAAAGGGAAGAGAACTGTTGATTGAACAAGAAAGCATAAGGGAACGATGGACAGCATACATTAAAGATCTTTATATTGATGAACGAACAGAAGTAAATATTAAGGATAATGGGAAAAGATCAGAAATACTCAAAGAAGAAGTAGAAGATGCCTTGCGTAATCTGAAAGCATGAAAAGCTCATGGACAAGAAAATACAACTAAAGAAAAGATTGAAGCCATGGGTGATTTCGAAATAGAAATATTTTTTTTTTATAATATTAAATGATAGCTACAACAGCGGATACATATATACCAGACGACCTGCTCAAATCAATATTCACAGCCCTACCAAAAGAAATCTGGTGCGATTGAATGCGATGATCATCCTACAATAAGCCTTATGGGTCATATGACTAAGATATTACTAAGAATCTTCATGCGAAGAGTGCAATATAAATTCTGTCCAGAAATTAGCGATGAACAGTGTGGTTTTGTTGGAGGTAAAGGAACGAGCAATGCCATATACATCATAAGATCTTTAGTAGAAAGAGCCATAAAAATGACAACAGATCTATACCTATGTTTCATATATTATACCAAAGCATTTGACAAAGTAAAGCGACAAGAAATAATCAAAATTTGAGAAGGCATAAAGTAGTCAGCAAAGATTTTAGATTAATAAAGAACATGTACTGGCAACAAACAGCAGCCATAAGAACTGGAAATCAATTGGGAATGTTTCAACAAATAAAACAGGGTGTTAGACAAGGTTGTGTGCAGTCAGTCATCAGATTTGTTTAATATGTATAGTGAGATTATTTGGAGATCCATAAGGGGCATGCCTGGAATAACAATTGGAGGTCATCATAATACAAATAATCTAAGGTATGCTTATGATACAGTCTTAATCGCTAAGAGTGAAAACGAGTTACAAGAAATGTTAGATATTGTAGTGAAGGAAAGCAAAAATATAGGATTCAGTCTCAACAGCAAAAAAGACAGAAATAATAGTAGCAGCAAAGAAAAAGACATCACTGCAATGCGTAATAAAGACAAGTGGAACAATATTAAAACAGGTAAAGGATTTTAAATATCTAGAAACTATGTAAACATCAGATGGTAGATGTACAACAGAGGTGACGTGCAGAATAGCTCAGGCAAAAGCAGTTTTCCAAAAAATGAGGAAGATACTGTGCAATCCATTTTTGACAATATAAACAAGAAAAAGAATTCTTAAATGTTATGTATAGCCAGTCTTAACATATGGATGTGAATCATGGGCAATATGTCAAAAGTCAAGAAAATCACTAGAGGCTGTAGAATATGGTTTTACAGAAGAATGTTGAGAATACTATGGACAGCTAAGATGAGTAATGAAAACATTCTGAAAAAGGCCAAAGCAAAGAGCTAGCTAATTTCCAATATTAGGAAGAAACAATCATCATATTTTGGCCATGCAATGAGAAGGGAACAGCTGGAATATATTGTGACAACTAGGAAAGTTGAAGGACAAGAGTTAGAGGGAAGGAAAGAGAAAAGATACCAGACAGCATAAGAGAATGGCTTGGCAGAAGGTCAACAACAGAAATGATAAACAACTGTCAAGATCAAATGTTGTGGAGAGACATGATCACCAACGCCAGCAAAATGTGAGAAACAAATAACAATTGTTGCTACTGTCAGTTGTCACAGCAGCTAATGATCTGTCTTTCTTGTGTGCACAAAATGTGACCCGCGGAAAATAATTTGGCGACAGAAGAGTTCATCTTTCAAATTGCGAACAAACATCTCACCGTGACTTACTCTTTAGCACTCTTCTCCATTTCTTTAAGCACTTGTATATTGAAAACATCTCACCGTGACTTACTCTTTAGCACTCTTCTCCATTTCTTTAAGCACTTGTCTATTGAAAACATCTCACCGTGACTTACTCTTTAGCACTCTTCTCCATTTCTTTAAGCACTTGTCAATTGAAAACATCTCACCGTGACTTACTCTTTAGCATTCTTCCCCATTTTTTTAAGCACTTGTCTATTGAAAACATCTCACCGTGACTTACTCTTTAGCACTCTTCCCCATTTTTTTAAGCACTTGTCTATTGAAAACATCTCACCGTGACTCAATCTTTTATCTTCACGTGTTCTCACACTCTCACCCTATTTCTGTAAACACCTGTCTATTGTAATGTTAAAAAATGGTGGATTGGTACATACAGGAGTTCCCAAATCCCCGCTTATATCTCTGATAAATAAACTCATATAATCTCCAATACCTTTGACATATTCTTTAGGGACACACTTCAGAGCCACATCAGAATATTAAAGAAACAGGTGTGCATTATGTTATAGTCTATAGCGTCAGACATGTCATAAATGTGTTGCCTGGAGCGTACATTGTAACGATGAGTCTGGGCCAGTTCATTACCTTCATTTTTAGCTTCTCAGATAGGATGATGTCATGCAATAGACACGACGACATATATCATATTTTTGTTCTGTTAGGGTTTTCATGTCACTTGAGCTCAGTGGTGTGCGATAGTTGACAGTATGTTCAGTTTGATGCACCTCGTTATGAGCCTGTAGATAACAGCCGGATATAGTCAGTCAGCTGTTCCTGGAATGCTTGTTTTCCTAAATGAAGTAATTCTGCTTTCGTCTCTTACGTTGGGAGATTCTCATAAACCCAAATTTGGTTTCAATGTGAACACACCTTCACCTTTTATTTGACAAGCACAAGTGTTGTGTATGCCAGTATCAAATGATGTGAGTGGTATCCATCATTGTACGATGCTTTCCAGCCACATTTTTCCTCTTCACGTGTACTTGCGTTTCTGCGGACAGTTGACCATAAACTCTTACATTTGACCATAAACTCTTACATTTGACCATAAACTCTTACATAGCCAATACTTACAACAAGTCAAGGTCCCCTCCCCTGCCTTGCTAGGTGTATGGGCAATATGGTGTTAGTGACCAGATTTTTCTATGACCACGGCATATTTTTTGGTGTTTTGGTCGTTATCACACCAGGCCGCCTTTGCTTCCCAGAAAAATCTCTGGTACCCATTTTTAGAGGCTGGGTGAACCCTAGGGCCTTGTCAGTCCGAATAAAAATCCGCGACTGCTGAGGATAGAACCCGGGCCCTTCTGGTCATGAAACGAGTACACTAACCGTTCAGCCACCGAGGAACCTACCACTTATAACTATATATTTCTATTTATCAAGTACCAGCATGTTTCCACGGTATGAACATAAATACACCATTTCCCTTACACAGTATCACCTAACCCAGCCCTTGTTATACCCCTATCTAATACCATTTATGTTGCTAATAATCGCAACTTTACCGATTCAAAATCTAGAATCCACTACTTGATGCTATTTGATTCCAAGTCAGCAACCCAAACTCTAAAGCAATGTTCCACATGTCTTTGAAGACAGTTGAAGCTGGCAGTCACCGGCTGTGCTATAAACGTGTAGTTGCATGCATTTACTAGTGCCAATATGGGCTTTGGCGCCTGGCGAGGCGGTCACTTAGTTAACCTGTTGGTCCATTCTACTGATCAAGTATTTCCTCTTATTTAGTCACTAGCCTGAAAGCATACAGATAGAGATGATACAGGCACTTGACGATTTTGGCATTGAAGTGATTACAGACATATGCAACGACATATACCACACAGGATACATACCAAATGAACTAAAAACATCAACTTTCATTGCATTGCCTAAAAAGAATAGTGCAGTTGAATGCAGTGACTTTAGAACAATAAGCCTAATGAGACATGTTACAAAAATCTTGCTAAAAGTTATACAAGGAAGGATTCAGAATAAAATCAATACTGAATTAGATGAGCAGCAATTTGGATTTACGAAAAATAGCGGGACAAAAGAAGCCATATTCTGCATGAGAACATTAATCGAAAAATACACAGAAGTAAACAAACCAATATATGCCTGCTTCATAGACTACACCAAAGCTTTTGATAGAGTACACCACAAACAACTTATAGAATGCCTAAAAGAGATACATCTAGATGACATGGATATACGACTAATATGCAATCTATACTGGGAGCAAACAGCAATAATAAAATATAACAAAGAGTTCTCTACACCCATTGATATAAAAAGAGGGGTAAGACAAGGATGCATCCTATCACCAAGCTTGTTCAATCTATACACTGAGCTTATCTTTAAAAACATCATACAGATGCCAGGCCTACAAATTAATGGAAAGATAATCAATAACTAAGATATGCTGATGATACTGTACTACTAGCATAAAATCCTAAAGATCTACAACAATTACTTAATGAAATAAACACGACAAGCAAAAAAATATGGACTAGATATGAATATCAAAAAGACTAAAACTATGATCATAAACAAAGAAAATACTCAAAACCCTCAAGTGGATATCAAAATTGAAGGAATAGACCTTGAGACAGTTCAGAACTACAACTTCCTTGGACATGCTGTAACCAGTGATGGAAAATGTACAACTGAAATAAACAAAAGAATAGGAATGGCAAAAAGTAATTTTAATGTTATGAAGGACATAGTAACATCAAAACAAATAACACCAGGGCTAAAACTAAGAATAGCAAAATGTTACATCTTCTCAATATTCCTATATGGTGCTGAAACATGGACATTAGACAAGAAAACAGAACAGAGAATTGAAGCCTTTGAAAAGTGGATATATAGAAGAATAGGTAGAATTGGATGGAAGGAAAAGAAAACAAACGATGAAGTCTTAAAACAACTAAAAATGAAAAGAGAACTTCTGAACACAATTAGAACAAGACAAATGCGATTCTTGGGCCATGTTAAAAGACACAACAGCCTAATGAAAGTGATCCTGGAGGGGAAAATACAAGGTAAAAGAGGCAGACCAAGATTAACATGGACGAGTAACATCAAGAGATGGACAAATCAACCGATGACAACCTGCACCATCAAAGCAAGAGATAGAGCAGAATGGCGCTCCATGGTAGCCAACCTTCGTTGCGGAGACGGCACTCAATGATGATGAGTCACTAGGCGTATTGTATAAATTAACTCCACCAGCCTACACCCATGACATGCCCTCGATATATACAAAGATCAAGTAAGATCTCATCTAACACGAATAAAAATCACAAAGCCTGGCTATATTGGATGTTCAGTTCATAGCACACATCGTCACCCTTCAGTGCCCCATGCCCTCCTGACACAGATCCCACTGTGCTTATTTATTCATCGGAATCATTCAGCCGTGGTAAACAGGCGTGCGAATGTGTGTGTGTGCATGCGCGCGAGAGTGTTATAGATTCACAGACAAACTTTCGAATTTATAAAAACAGCTTCCCATGAATGGGATTGTGCTATTTAAAATATATTCATTGAAGTAGATTGTGTTCCACTCGTTAGAGCTATTTCTGTTCACAACACCCACATTTTTACTTTTTTAAAATCCGGACTAAGGCACATTTGTCATATTCTTCTTCATTTTTCTTCTCCCTCCAATTTTTAGAATAGTTTCTTCTTTTCTTTAATTGCTTCTCTGATTGCATCGTTGCACAATGGGGGTGTTCTTTTGTCATCAGTTTTGTTCCACATACTGTTGTTGCGATGTTAGCTTATTTTCATAAACTGCTTTCACTCTTCTTCTACTGTGCTTACTTCGTTAGGGAGGTTCTTGAATTCCTCTGTTAGTTTTTCTTCTTAATCGTTAAGGGTAAAATTGTATTACGTAAAATGATTGTCATTATAGTGGCGGAAAGTAAAAATAAAGGCTTTAGAGTCAACAGCAAACAAGATGGAAGCGATGGTTACGAAAAAGAGCATCTCCTACAGGCACAGTAAAAGTAAATGGGACATGCCAATGAAATCAAATATATGGTAACAATGTTAATTTCACATGTTGGACAACCAATAATAGCTTCAGCAAAGATTGCAAAGATATAACAAACAAAAGACAAATCAGCCGCCCTCATGCCAGATCCGGCCGGACAGTCTATTCTTCTTCCCTCTGAAGTGTCCACAGAAACTACTGTATTCAATATCTACACATTTGTTGGAAAAAAATAAGAAAGAAAAAAGAAAATTATTGAAGTCGACAATAGTCAAAGGCTTTGTTTGTAATTGTCGTTGCAAAGTTGCTTCTCTGTCGGTGTCACGTGACAGTGTGCAAGCATTATGATTTATGACTAAATCGCATCATGTCAATTTGTGACAATACTCTCAGTTTGGCTCTGGTCCTGGCTTGGCTAGGCCCTAGGACAACATTAAGTTGGCCACGCCTGGTCTAAAACAACTGAACCAGTGAGAACATTTTCTCAGAACGAAGTCATGCAAAAAAAAAAAAGCCAAATACAACAAGCAACTTGAGAAGGTATAATCTTCGTGCTAGAAGGGCAAACTGTAGGCACGGCTCAACAATTCCAATAGTACTGATCGAACATAAATATTGATCGCTTTAAAATAGAGAACAAAATTGGAACACCATCGACAATATAAACATTAAAACAACTAAGAAGAGTCTTCTATGACAAATCGATAGCTCAAAATACAATCACACTATTATGTAGGCTGGTAACATCCCTAACGAACTTTGATATTTTAATATGTATTTTTTATAATATATATACAATACATGGTGTGTGTGTGTGTGTGTATATATATATATATATATATAGAGAGAGAGAGAGAGAGAGAGAGAGAAAGAAAGAAATTTACGTAGCACCATTCAGCGATAGGCTATAGAAAACAGACGAGTTGACTCAATTATTTCAAGCAGCAATAAATGACACCATCTCTAATTGTTTATATACTGGACCTACTTTTTCATTGCCCTATATACAATGGTTGAACTGGGATTTCTGTTATCCGAGTTTTCCCATTTCCCATTCATTCTGGACATTCAAGAGTCTATTGTGTCTATCAAATCAAATACTTGGGTACAATAATATCATCAGATGGAAGATGCACCACATAAATAAAAACCAGAATAGCTCCCGCCAAAATAATATTATTTTAAAAAATAAAACAGAAACATCTTATGCAACAAATCAAATGTCAATAAAAGTGAGAAAGAGAGTTCATCTGTGCTATACAGAGCCAATTCTGACGAGTGGACGCGAATCATGAAGAGTAAACAAACAAATGAAAAGCGATTGAAGGCCGCACAGATGGGATTTCTCAGAAGAATTTGGAAAGTTCCCTTGACAGCTAAAAAGACCAACAACAAAATGCTCAGAGGTCAACACAAAAAGAGAGCTCGTAAGAAACATCAGAAAGAAACAACATTTTTCGAGCACATCATGAGAATAGGAAAGTTGGAATACTTGGTTACAACTGACAAAGTAAAGTAAAAGGAGATCGCGGACAATAAGGAGAGAAAATACTGGATAGCTTGGTGTCATGGCACGGAAAACAGTCAACATCAGAAATGATATGATGCACGATGGATAGAAGGTTGAGGAAGGACATGGTCGCCTACGCCAACCGATTTGCCACATGATGATGATGATAATGAAGATGATGATTGTGTCTATATATATACTCTATATGGGTGACTAGATGGACGGACAGACAGAGAGGCTGGCGGACGGACGGACAGGCAGACAGACAAACATATATAGATAGATAGGAATGCAAAATATATCAGCAGAAAAGTAATGTTATTATTGGTCGTTTCAAATCTAAATGTTCACGATTAACATGAAATATCTCCTCTTTCCCTGCACTTACAAACTTGATTTTTTGCATCTGGCCTTGTTTTTCCAAGGTCCCAACGATTTCACAAAATTTAATGATGTAGGAAGTATGCTTCAACATGAAGCAGCACTTTCCTTTGATCTCAGTGAATTTACGGATCTTTTTGCTCCTGGAGAAAATAATTTACCGTACATTAATTGAAATCAGCTTCTCGACATAGGCGTCTCTACACAACTTAAAGTTGGAGGCGTTTATCAACTGTTTACTTTCTATTGTTTACTTTCTTTAAAATACTATGAGAATGTCAATGTTATAGCCTTTACAGACGGTCTAAAACAAATCAGCGTATAAACAGTTCCATTAATGAAAACTATTTAAACAATATACAACAAAGAATACATTTAAAAAAAATTAATTATCCGTTGCGAGCGATAACGAGCATGACATATCAAGCAAAGTTATTGTTTATGGGTACGCATGTGACTAAAGAGTCCGATGTAAGCACGGGATCCTCTTCACTGTAAAGAGCTACATTGTTCCTTTTATGTCTTTCCATGTGACTTTCATTATTTTACGTAAACAAGACATATGAAAGTGATTTAGTTTCTTTGCATGCCTGCAGTACACATATCAAGAATCTTTACATTTTCAAAACGTTATCAATTTTAGCTAAAGATTGATCATGCGGACATATAAAAACGTCCATTATTATTTCATTTATTCTGAATCAGAGGAGTCTAACATATTGATTACTAATCTGGGCTGAACGAACGATAGTCCATCTTTTTTCCAATAGTCATTTTCTTCTTTTAAGACATGATCTTCACATTTGCACCAAAAATCTTTGTCAATCTGTGATAGAGCAGCATATGTCAGTCCTTTTATATCGCATAGTTTAAAACTTGTATTCTCAGCTGCCACCTGCCCTTTAATTTTTGCCCAAACGAGTTCAATGGGGTTTAATTGTGGATGATAAGGGGGCAGTCTCAAGCACGTATGACCATGCTGTTGAATGATTTTGTCTATTTGGAATACTTTGGTCTTTTGCGATTTCTTAACAAGTGATAGTAATTCAGGTTTCAAAAATCCCTCGTTAAATGGAATTCCTTCCTTTCTTAGCCAAATCTTTATAACATCTTTTGTACTGGTAGATGTAGGAATTTTGTCTTCTTCTGCCACAGCGTTGTGGTACGACGCGTTGTCCATTACCAGACAGGATGGTCTGTCTAGAATTGGAAGAAGAGTATTTTCAATCCACTCTCTAAATATATGGCCATTCATCTCGATGTGATAGTCCTTGTTGTCAGTATAATTAGAGGTGAATATAAGTTCTGCATTTTTCACCAACCCTTCTTTTCGGCTGCTGCATGTGCCATTATAATACGCTGTCCTTTTCCAGTGGGTACACATCTTTTAATACTTCCATCTGATAACTGCCATTCCTTTGCACTTGTGTGGTGAGAATTTATCCAAGATTCATCTAGAAATACAATATCATAACCTTGGTTACGCATTTCCCGTACTTCACGTAAATATTTACTCCTCATAGAAACTAAGTGCGGCTTCTCGCAGATGACATTTCTACCACTATCGTACTTTCTAAACGTAAAACCGATGCTTCTAACAGTTCTCCATAATGTTGTTTTCGACACAACGTCATTTTCTGCTCTCAGTCGAATTTTCAGTTTTCTTAAAGTCACAGTTTCTTTGGAATCGAACATTTTACAAATTGCTCTTCTAATCACTTCCTTGTCAAAACTATCTACTACTTTCTTTCTTCCTAGCGTCCTAGTCTTGATTGAACTGGACACTCCGTTAGCTTTAAGCACTTGTTTGAAAAAGCGTTTGCTTATACCCAATGCGTGAATAGTTCTCTTTTCTGGCTTTGAGATGCTTCGATACAGTTTTCCACGCTTAGCTTCTATGCAAAAATATTTATACACCTTTATTGCCACTGATTGCAATGTAAGGAACTTTACTTTATACCCATTGACTAACAGATCACAAATTTAACGAAATTACCCAATAATTAGGATACGCCGTTGCACATAAATCACAACAAAACGACAGGAAATGGGATGCACCGGATATAAAATTATAACTATGACGCGTTTTATGTGTTTTTTAGTGCTTAAAACAGGGAAATTGGCGCGCATTACGTTCAAGATGACAAGTCCGTGGGTGCTCACTCATATGAAGCGGTAATTCCTCCAAATATATGGTTTGACCAAAATGCCTTAAATTTGTATACTTCAAATAAAGAATATTTAAAACTATACGTTTGTTGGTGAGGAAATGAATGTACTTCTTGGGACCAAAAAATCACAAGACCATATGCAAAATTTCAGCATTATCAATCAATTGGTTGCAGAGATATGGAATTTTAAACACCTTCAAAATATTTTGAAACGACCAATAGGAAATGAGGGCTCCACAGAGTTTATTCTCTGCTGCACAGAAACATAAATGTGCAAGCTTCAATATAGGTTTACTAGCGGTGGAGAGAACACTGAGTAACAACTAACTGCTGGCAATCTCTTCTCCTGATATATCGTTTAGCGACTGCCCAGTTCTATGTTGACTTAGCAGTCTTCTTTGTCTCCCCACCTTTCTGGCACCATCCATTTATACAAGATGTAGTCTATCCAAGGTTGACGATTCACATTCAATTAGACGGAATTCGTTACTAGTCCTGGCTACTTGAAATCAGTGAGAATGTCAACCCGATCCATTCTTCGTCCATTCTCCACAACAGCAACCTCAGCGAGTCTTTCTCTTTGTCCATTCACATTTACACTCGAATGTCCTGACACAACAATCAAACAGATTTTAATGAGCGTTCACCTCTCCAGAGACTCCAACCAGTGTTTTCGACCCCAGCTATTTTCTGTCGTCTGGAGCGTACTCACTGAGAGAGCATACACGAGTATAAGTCGGGGTCTCAAGCCAAGCTATTGTCATGACCTTCATCATTAAACTACTTGTACTCAAGATAAAAGAAAAACTGTTTTCCTTGAAAATTCTTCCCCTTCCCCTTTCCCCACCTCCCACCCGACCAACCTGAACTGTGGCGGTCCAAAAGCTCCGCCTATACCGAACAACATACCCATCTATGGCTACTTCGCCCTCAAAATAATTCTTTCAAAGCATGTACTTCTATTTCCACAGTAACTGGGCTTGCTTTCTGCATTCCCTGTTCAGTTTGATGCGGGCTGAGAAGGGCGTCCATCACTCTGCTATAGTCCGTTCACAAATTCGTGCCCAAAGATTTGATCAATTATCTCGGAAACTGATGAATTTCTGTAATTCTTTTTCATGAAATCTTATTTTTTCACCGACCCTCAGATTTTATAACATTTAAGTACAAAGGTAGTCTGAATTTTGCACAAATCGATTTTTGTTATTTAATTTTAGGAAATTAACAAACCACGTACCCTAAACATTAGATTTTACTGTAAATTATGTTAATTTTTTAACAGTGCAAGCCAAAGGCGTACCGTATCACATTGAAGAGGGCAACATTTTTCATTCGATTTTATATCTTCATCATAGAAATAAGTAAACTTTGACCAAAGTATCAAACACAAATATTCGCCAAAAAAGCAGGCGTGTCATCAATAAAATATATGGAATAACTAGGACATCAAACACACAAAGTCAGCAAATAGTAATAGTGTCATCAACAAAATTGTGTGCATGTCATACATACCTCATTGTGAATCAGAAGTATATATGAGGTCAACAACTGTTATCGGTTGGACAAACTGCAATCCATCTCGTTGCCAGTATTGTTCCTCTTCTCTGAGCACATGGTCGTCACATTTTCTCCAGTACTCAAAGTCTACCATATCATCCCGCGTCATTTCTTTAACATCACAAATTTTAAACGTCGTGTTCTGCGCATCAACTTGCCCTTTGACTTTAGCCCACACAAGTTCTATTGGGTTGAGGAACGAATGATAAGGTGGGAGGTGAAGAGATGTGTGGCCATAATTTACAATTATTGTATCACTTTGATATAACTTTGTCTTCTTAGTTCGTCTAACAAGTTGCAGCAACTCTGGTTGAGTGGGTAAGAAAATATTTTCTTTCATAAGCCATGTGATGATTTGATCTTTTGTGCTTGACGAATTAGGAACTTTGTCCTCCAGTGCTACCATTTTTTATGATAGGATGCATTGTCCATTACAAGACATGAAGGTCTATCCTGATTGGGAAGTAGAGTGTTCGCTATCCAGTCTCTGCAAATTCGCCCATTCATTTCAGTGTGGTTGTCCCTATTATAGTTCTAGACTTTGATTGAAAAATAAGTTGTGTGTCATTAACACGACCATTCTCTCTACTGCCAGCATGTACCAATATAATACGTTGTCCTTTGCTCCTGGGAATGTTTCTTTTATTTTCTCTCTCAACTGAGTGCGATTCTGTCCCATATGTATGATGAGCATTGACCCACGTTTCATCCAAATATACTATATAGCGTCTTACAAATTACGGTTCAGTGACTGCGACCTGGTTCTAATATAGTGGGGTGAGCACGTGAAATTAGCTTTTTTAAATGATGAGGTGAGTTGATTACAACAAATGTGGATATTGTAAAATCTGAAAATCTAGGTCAAGCAAGAAAATCATATTTTTATATACCTCAAATAAGCAAAAATCTTTCCTAAACGCATGACAGTAGAGCAAACAATCAGAATGAAGGTCGGTGAAAAAATAAGATTTAATGACAAAGAATTACATAAATTCATCAAAGAGTTTCCAAGATAATTAATAAACTCTGTGGGCACGAATTTCTGAACGGACTATAGCACTCGTAGCCTTTCTTCGCCAGCTTCTATATCCCCAAGTTTTTATTTTTTTGGCGTTCACCAGCGTTTATCTCTGGCGAGGCTAGGAACTGAATTTTGCGTGTTAATCCGTTTGTTTTTTTCCTGGTAGCCGTGTGCACAGGGTTCCCTCGCTACACAAGCAGATAGCTCCGTCTTCGGATACTCATATTTTTTTCCCCCATTGATGAGTAAAAGACATTTCAAGCCGGCCCTCGCTGCTGAGAACAGACATGGTTGCCGCAGAAAGAAATCACACATCAAAATTCCAAATGGTTCAGTCGGGATTTGAACTCACAACCTCTCTGTTTCTAGACCGGCGTCTTGCGACGAGACCAACCTATCTTCACAAGTGAACAAATTAGTTGAATAATGCTCTCTCCTGACCCATTCAAAATACCCCTCTTTTAAACATGTTAGCGTTCTGAACATAGGGAAAGCTTATGCGACATGTGGTCGCTATATAGAAGACCCAGTAGATTACTTAACGGCGGTTCCATTTTACCAATAAGTTAATTATACAACAGCTAGTCTATCTAGTTCACTAATTCGTTCACCCATAAAGTCCAGGTTAAGTCACTAATTAGTTCAGCATTTAACGCATAGTCTAGTTCACGATTTAGTTCACATCGATTCAAAGAAGAAATTCAAGCTTCAGGAGTATTTACACATGTGTGTGTGCGCGCGCGTGTGTGCGCGTGTATGTACACAGAAACAACAAATCGAATCTAAGGTCACGACCCAAAAGTTAAATGCTTTCCTTTGGTGCGGCAGGCCAAGATGATCCAGGACGCCCCATCATGTCAGCGTGTGCTTGCCCGACTGAATACATATCCGACTATCTAGACAGTGTCTTCCAGCCCATGGTACTTAGTCTTCTCTCATATTTCAAGTACACTAACCATGCCTTGAGTATCTTCTCTTCCATCTCTCTCTCCCGTGGTCGCACATACCGACTTTTCGCCCTTGATGTTTGTTCTCTCTACACCTCTATTCCTCACTCCGACAGCCTCCTGGCTCTAAGGTTCTTTCTTGACCAGAAGCAACACCCCTCTTTGATACTGCCGCCCTTCTCCGCCTTACTGAGCTTGTACTCAACCTCAACACCTTTGAGTTCAATGGTAACTTTTATGACCAAGTTAGTGGAGTAGCCATGGGCACCAAGATGGGCCCCCCCAGCTATGCTTGCCTGTTTATGGGCTACCTTGAGTACCAAATTCTCAATTCATATCAAGGTCCCCTTCCCATCATATACCTTCGGTACATTGATGACTGCTTCGGACTTACCGATCTACCTGAGGATGACCTCTCCAGGTTTATCGACTACATTGGTAGCTATCACAAAGCTATCAAGATCACATCTTGTATATCCACTTCCTCTGTTACCTTCCTAGATCTTATTGTTTCCTTGGGTACTTCTGGCCTCCACACCTCTGTTTTCTATAAACCCACAGATGCCCATTGTTATCTTCTCTATACTTCATCCCATTCACCTTCTTGTCGTGATTCAATTCCGTTCTCACAGTTATTGCGTCTCCGTCGCATCTGCCATGATGACCAAGATTTCCTCCTACAGGCTCACCTTATGTTAGGTTTCTTTAGCCCCCGACTTTATCCAGATTCGATCCTCCAGTCTTCCTTCAAGCGGGTCATCTTTATCTCTCGTCCCGAGGCACTCACTCCTTCCAACCGCCACCCCCCCCCCCTTTTTCTGAGAGAACTATACTCACCCTCACCTATCACCCTCACAATTTAGATGCTGTGAAGATACTCAACCGCTACCGTTTCATTCTCCTCTCTGATCCCACTACCCGTCTACTTTTTAGTGATCTCCCGATAATCGCCTTCAAGCTCGACAGAAATTTGAGAGATATTCTGGTTAGGAGCCATTTCCCTCGCTCCGACCATCAACACTTCGGTACGACCCCTAATGGTCGGAACTGTATCACCTGTGCCTATGTGCTCCCCACTGACTCTGTCTTATTCCCTAATGGACGGTTCGAGATCAAGCATGGCTTCACATGTCTGTGTGCCCTGTAACATCACATGCGAGTGACACGGGACCTAACGCTTAAAGGTCAAGGTAAAGTACGAGACTGGAATCGGCGTCTTAGCACGCGAGTTTTCACCCATACGTGCCCAGCCGACTATCCAGAAGTGTTTGGAGTCTTCTGGACAGTGTCGCTGCAAGCATCGAAACTCCTGTATAACCGTATTCTAATTGTTCTTGGTATAAGACACGACACCACACCTTCAAGAATGAACAAACTTGGTGTGTTACAAATCAGTCCTCCTTTATTAGATTACATACACATATATAGATACTATCAGGCTGTCCTTCCTAGCGTTTCTGTAGATACTTGTTCGATCTGTTAAGCCTTGGCCGCTGAAGCACTTCGACTACCGTCGGTGTTGTACCCCAGCTATTCCTATAGTGGATATTCTAGCATTCTCTCTATATCTAGCTCTCTTTCGTCTGTGTCTTCTGTTTCTAAAGTTCTCCAATGGCTATCTCGATGTGTATCTCTAGTTCTCCGTTTCTTCTCTACTCCTCGTCCTCTAGTTTTGCTGCCTGACTTCTAATTCTGATCTGTAATTCTAATTTTGCTCTCCTGTAGTTATGTTTCTCTAGTTCTCGTCTCTTCTCTAAGTTGAAGTTTTTCTGTGACTATCTCCATTCCTATCGGTCGCTAGTGCGTGGCTATCTCTGTGTGTTCCTAGTCGAGATGTAAAAGTGGAAGTCCCCTATCAAGTCTGCCCTCTAACTTTTATACGGTTTTGACCGACCATGAACCTTTTTTTCCCGCCAACTATTCTTTATCCAGATAAAAGTGACATCTGGCCCTGCTCTACTCCTTTCTGCATTCTAAGTGACCTTCCCTCACCATCTGCCACTTGTGTGACTAGCCTTAAGTTCATGAGTTCCACATTCCTTACCGACAGCTAAAGTAAGTTTACGACCAGTGGTCAGTCACGGTGGTTGTGACTAGCGTTTAGTTTATAGTTCTACATTCCTTACTGACAGCTAAAGTAAGTTTACGACCAGTGGTCAGTCATGGTGGCCGTGACTAGCGTTTAGTTTATAGTTCTACATTACTCACCAACAGCTAAAGTAAGTTTACGACCAGTGGTCAGTCATGGTGGCCGTGACTAGCGTTTAGTTTATAGTTCTACATTCCTTACTGACAGCTAAAGTAAGTTTACGACCAGTGGTCAGTCACGGTGGTTGTGACTAGCGTTTAGTTTCTAGTTCTACATTCCTCACCAACAGCTGAAGTAAGTTTACGACCAGTTGTCAGTCATGGTGGTCGTGACAAGCGTTTAGTTTCTAGTTCTACATTCCTCACCAACAGCTAAGGTCATTCCCCAGCCATCTGGCACCTTTAGTTTATGTCAGTCAGTGCGGTTAGTCATCCCTATTCTAAATTTGTCTAGTCCTGTTTAGTCCTCACTTAATTATGATCTAAATATGTATGTGATATCATTCACATGATGCCATGCGGTATTCCTCATCTTCACAATGTACTACCCTGGTATCTATTTCTGCCAGCGGTTAGGTCGACCGCGAGGGTATTTTTTTCCAACCACGAGCACAACTCGCACTACTTCCAGCGGAAATCGAACACAGATTGTCCGAAAGTCGGTAGCCAAGTCGAGTGGTTTTCCCAACTAGATTACCGAGGCCCCTACCTCCTGCTTATTGTCGATTATCCGATAGAGCTTGGCATCAGATAAACATTAACCAGACATCCGGGTGTATTAACACGAAGAAACCACATGTTATATTTTTTTTTCAAATTAAAAAAAAAAAAGGAAAAAACTGGTGGGTTTTGAATGCGGGTCTTCTTCATGTCCAAACGATGACGTTGTAGCTCCAGACTACCTGGCACCCACAGTCGCCAAGTTTCAGTTATAGATGGTATATACCTACTGCTGACTACACAATTAAAACATTGCCAATGGCCATAACACGTTACCAACACTATTTCACTATAAGCCTTTGATGAATCCCTCCAGATTCATGAGTGGATAAATATGTTGTCCACTAAAGTTATAAGGTCACTACTTGGAACTCCTGGATGCAACAATTATCACGTGTTAAACTACCACCCCCACCCCTCTGTTCTCTCTCTCTCTCTCTCTCTCTCTCTCTCTACCTCCCTTGTTTTAAACATCTCTTCCCTACATAAGATGTGTACAACGGATTGATGTCGATACTCATCGAAAACCTATGGTTGCGAGATCAAATAAATGTTGACAGAGAAATAGACAGAGGTAGCGTGTAAGTGTGTGTGTGAAAGAGGGAGAGAAAGCGAGAGATAGAGAGACGGAAAGTAAGGCTTCACAACGTCCAATGTAAATGGAAAGTATGTTCAATGAATGAATCAATCAAAGCCCCGTTTGGGCACATGGGGAAATAGACAGAGTCTCTCCACCCACCCCTATTCTAGGACATTTGCTCTACTTCTCTCAAGGCTAGGCCATTGTTTGTGTGGGTGTATAGAAATGCGGTGGTAGCTCTCTGCCAAAGATCGATGGCGTTTGATTTATGGGCGTGCCTCGGTATCGTGTCAGACCGCCCGGGTTGTAAAGAGGAAAAAAAAACCACGATATCTATTTACATCGGAGATACCCCCAACGTCTTGGCAGTGGAACAAAATAAGACCACCTCCAAGAATTGAACAAAGGTCCTTTCGATCAGTAGCAATGTATGCAGCCATGACGACGCGGCAGCTTTAATCACGATACACTAACGTATCAAATCCAATGAACTTTCATACACAGGTTACCTCCTGTCAAAACTGAAGTCTTTCAACCAATCGACAATAAGGAAGCGTGGCTCTACTCGGCCTTCTACGATCACGTGGCTGCCCAGGCAGGAAAGCCAAAGGTTCGAGCATTTGGCGTGGTCAGACAAACATTCATGTTGAAAGTCTTCTGCCATTTCAGCTCCGACATCAGCATCCTGACGTCTACTGGGCTTCTCAAAGAGTTTCCTGGCCATTTCGGCAAGCTGTAAGTTTGTTTTTTGTTTTTGTTATGTAAAGTAACACAATAAACACAAATGTTCTTGTCTGCACCTGATATAAGAGGTCGTTCGAGATTTGGCGACCATCACGTGCACTATCTCCAGGACCATTTATAAAGAGTTCCCTCCACGGCGCTTGGCGAATACAGAGGAAGCGTCCATATTTTCAATAATCAATGGCACATGGTGTGGTGCCAGATAGCCCTACTTTCACAGAAAACTCCAACACCTACCTACAGAGTTAACCTAGGAGCCGACAAACCGGAACTACTGACCTCAATACTCCAATTTCGCGATATTAAACGCGTGAAGAATCGGCGGTTTGTTTTCACCGGTCTGTTGCTAAGGGCGTTTAATTAATTTATTTGTAAAAGGCTCACAGTGTATCCGCGTGCTGCAGAGCGATTTACTGGAGTTGGCCAGTCTATAACGGGGAAACAGGTTCTGCACCGTGCGAATGAGTGAGTGCACGTGAGTCTAGACCATCCACAGCATCGACTTCCAGCGACATCAACTTTTAGAACTGGAGGAGTCGTCTGTCGCTGGACACTGCGGGACTTCCTGAGGAGGGGATCTGAGCACCTATGGACAAGTTCGGAGTGCAATGATGATGACCAGCAAATAACTCAAATTTCAAAACCATTAATCTGCGGCAGCCAATCAGAAATAATAGCCACAATTGAAATAAAAAAATATTCTACAACAGACAAAACAAGAGATAAAATCATAAGTGAAGAATAAAGAAAAGTGCTAGGGATTCAGTTTCTGAATAAATAAAAAGACAACAGATAAAATGGTTTGGGCATGATAAGGCAAAAATTGCTAAATGTGACATGATCAGTCAACGAACTCTACAACAATGGTAGATCCCATAAACGATAACAAAAAGATGAATTGAGAAATGAGAGACGTGGGAAAAGAAAATAGCAGGAGCGGCGAACAGAAGATCTGAATATAGCAAACGCTCTTCTATGGCTACTGACAGAGAAAATAAGGAAGAACACGAATGTGTGTTATCAAATGTGGTCTGCTTTAATTTCATTTGAGTAATAAATTGAGAAGGAGTATCTTGGTCTACGCCCTATGGGCCGGCTACGGCTCGAAAGGTCAATAGATAGATAGAATAAATTGAACAGAAAATACATTATCTGCAACACTTCTTGTTCTATTCTTGCTATAGTTTTGTTTCTGAGCTCTCGTTTGATTCGGAGACAGAAAAGTGCCATCTGAACGGGTCGGATTCATTTCTTGAATCGACTTATTTCTAGTTTGGTTTACTCTCCCAACTTCTCTCTCTCACTTAAGGCCGCCACTAGAGACCTTCACTGTTGTCTGTCTTGGAACAACCTTTCAAGCCCACTGCAGGTGAACACCTTTTTCTCCAGTCTTTATACACCATTCTACGCCATGTCTCTCTCGGTCTTCCTCGTTCTCTTCTCTTCATGGGTCCAGCGCAGAAGTTCACTCGGCATAATTGTCTGTAGAAATAGCGGGATTGGGAGGGGGGAGGGCACGAAACTAAGCAGCCATACACAGGGATGCAGAAGATCGTAGAAGGTCGTCGAATACAATGCACGGAAACACTGACCTCCCCGGTCCTCCCCGATCAGAAGTATTTGGCGGCCTCCTTCGTGAACGGACGGCGAATCAATTCAGAGGAAGAGGTATGTTTGCAGCACTCGGAAAAAATGACAAACAATTAACAACAGAAAAAAAAAACAAAGAATATATATATATGGAACGAAACAGGATCGAACCCATGGTACAACGTCTTGCTACGAAAAGCCAAACGCTAGGGGACACAAACGGATGGCCTTTGATTTATGCGACAACACAAGGTTTTAATTTCCTATTTCTCTAGTGTCTCCCCCACTACCTCTCTTCCCAACTCTGCATTATGTATAAATCCGAGTTTTAAATAAAGGAAGCTTTAGCCAGTCACGCTTCCTTCATTGCTTAACAGTTTATAAATATATCTATTGTGTAGACTAACGGAATTGACATAAAACCATTCATGAGTTATCTTTGTTTGATTATCTTTCTTCAGAAGTTCTACTGGTGCTTAATTTATGACAAGTAATCTTCATTATTCTGTAGCTGCATACATACATATGTGTTCATCTGTTTGAAATGATAAATATTTAATCCAGTCACATACAAAAGAATAATTATTGATTTTACCAGTTGTGTCTATTGCTATTGCAACCGTTATGTTTTAAACTTACATTTCATTTATGAAACTGTATGTTGTATAATATAGAAATATAACACGATTTATTTGCAAACAACACGTGTCAACTGTTTTTCAATCCCAGATGTCTGTTCTATTCTCTAGTATTTGATAGTGCTGTAAAATTGTGATGTGTTCGTGTCTACTATTCAGTTGTCTTGTATCATACAATTTGAAAAAGACAATGAAATATACTTATTTGTGCTACATTTTGTCAGATATATATATATATATATATATATATATATATTTAAATAATGACATATATGTTATATGTATAAATAATGGCATACAATAATTTTAATTTAGAAAGTTTTATCATTTGGTGTTCCTGTTGCCCTTTATGATTCTACCAATTGATCAAAATTTGACAAGCAGTTGTGTTAAAGCTATACATTCTCCTTCTATGGCATCAACGTTTTTGCTGAAGCCAGAGCGTCTGTTGAATGCGTACGAGCCAGAGATCGTGTGTGTATGGGAATCGTGTCAGCTCTACTTTCTCTGCGTGCTCTTTCCCAGGGTGTCAACTTTGAAGCCAACATTCAATGTATTCTTTCCCTTTCTGTTGCAGAGATCGTGTGTGTATGGGAATCCTGCAAGCTCTACTTTTTCTGCGTGCTCTTTCCCCGGGTGTCAACTTTGAAGCCAACATTCAATGTATTCTTTCCCTTTCTGCTGCAGAGATCGTGTGTGTATGGGAATCCTGCAAGCTCTACTTTTTCTGCGTGCTCTTTCCCCGGGTGTCAACTTTGAAGCCAACATTCAATGTATTCTTTCCCTTTCTGTTCCAGAGATCGCCCAGCTTTCCTAGAGTGTGACGTGCCTAGAAATATGCGTCCCAGCCACGTCTCCGTTAGCTTCAGTGACAACTACCAGACATCAACCAATAGCCTACCGATCCTATATCCGGGACCTCGTATTAGAAACTTCACCGTCTGCTACTCCGTCCTACACAACAGCTTCAACTTGACGACCCAGCTTATTGAGTCCATAGAAATGAACCGGATACTGGGAGCCGAACATTTTATGGTTTACAACTACAGCATCTCCCAGGATGTTCATCACATTCTTCGTCGCTACCAGGAAGATGGCCTAGTCACCGTTCTGCAATGGCCGATACCAACTCTGAGGAGCCATTACTATTCTCAACTGACGTCTTTGAACGACTGCTCCTACAGGAACCGGAACACCTCAAGGTTTGTTGTCGTTGTAGACTCTGATGAAATTATCGTTCCAAGATCCCACTTAAGCTGGATGGAGCTTATTGACAGCGTTTCACCCAAAGAAACTGACGTTTCTCAATTCAGGAACGTATCACTTCCACTCACAAAGGGAAACACACTAACGGGCTGTTTTATCATCAAATCCAGCATTTTCCCCATAAATCCGACGCCAGGCTGGAACTTACTTTCTTCGCAACAATTTAGCAAAGGCGAGAAGGAAAACATTGTCAAACACAGAATCTTAACTCTCTCTCAAATGGTGCGCCAAAAACATATCTATCCGATTAATGACAGATGCAAATACATTGCTCGCCCAGAACTTGTCTACATCTCTGGTATCCATTTTGTGGTGGCATTCACCGGTTCCAACAATTGCCTTGATGTCGATGTCAACAAAGCGCTGCTTCATCATTACAGATATGCTACGCCAGTCAATCATCTAGTCAACGATATGAGTATTCTCAAATTCAAACAAACGCTCTACACACATATAATGGAACAGATTCATCGCTTTCCTAACATATTCACATAGCAACAAATACAACATCTCTTCTTTTATTTCATCTTCTCCAGCTCCCATATTCGATCACACTGAGAGGCGAGATGGCTCTGTGATGTCTCCTCGCGGTTTTCTTGAGTGCCACACACGTTATTTGTCACAGTTTTTTTGAGTGCCACACACGTTATTTGTCACATTTTTTGGAGTGCCACACGTTATTTGTCATTGTTTTCATGAGTGCTACACACGTTATTTGTCACAGTTTTCATGAGTGCTACACACGTTATTTGTCATTGTGTTCATGAGTGCCACACACGTTATTTGTCACAGTTTTCATGAGTGCTACACACGTTATTTGTCATTGTTTTCATGAGTGCCACACACGTTATTTGTCACAGTTTTCATGAGTGCCACACACGTTATTTGTCACAGTTTTCATGAGTGCCACACACGTTATTTGTCACAGTTTTCATGAGTGCCACACACGTTATTTGTCACAGTTTTTGGAGTGCCGCACGTTATTTGTCACAGGTTTCATGAGTGCTACACACGTTATTTGTCACAGTTTTCATGAGTGCTACACACGTTATTTGTCACAGTTTTCATGAGTGCCACACACGTTACTTGTCAATGTTTTCATGAGTGCTACATACGTTATTTGTCAATGTTTTCATGAGTGTTACACACATTACTTGTCATTGTTTTAATAAGTGTTACACATATTACTTGTCAATGTTTTCATGAGTGCCACACACGTTATTTGTCATTGATGTCATGAGTGTTACACACATTACTTGTCAATGTTTTCATGAGTGCTACATACGTTATTTGTCACAATTTTCATGAGTGCTACACACGTTATTTGTCATTGTTTTCATGAGTGCTACACACGTTATTTGTCATTGTTTTCATGAGTGCCACACACGTTATTTGTCATTGTCTTCATGAGTGCTACACACGTTATTTGTCACTGTTTTCATGAGTGCCACACACGTTATTTGTCATTGTCTTCATGAGTGCTACACACGTTATTTGTCATTGTTTTCATGAGTGCTACACACGTTATTTGTCATTGTTTTCATGAGTGCTACACACGTTATTTGTCATTGTTTTCATGAGTGCTACACACGTTATTTATCAATGTTTTCATGAGTGCTACACATGTTATTTGTCATTGTTTTCATGAGTGTTACACACGTTATTTGTCACAGTTTTTTTAGTTCCACACACGTTATTTGTCACAGTTTTTGGAGTGCCACAAGTTATTTGTCATTGTTTTCATGAGTGCTACACACGTTATTTGTCATTGTTTTCATGAGTGCTACATACGTTATTTGTCATTGTTTTCATGAGCGCTACACAGGTTATTTGTCAATGTTTTCATGAGTGCTACACACGTTATTTGTCATTGTTTTCATGAGTGTTACACACGTTACTTGTCAATGTTTTCATGAGTGCTACACACGTTATTTGTCATTGTTTTCATGAGTGTTACACACGTTACTTGTCAATGTTTTCATGAGTGCTACATACGTTATTTGTCACTGTTTTCATGAGTGCTACACACGTTATTGTCATTGTTTATATGAGTGTTACACACGTTATTTGTCATTGTTTTCATGAGTGCTACACACGTTATTTGTCATTGTTTTCATGAGTGCTACACACGTTAGTTGTCATTGTTTTCATGAGTGCCACACACGTTATTTGTTATTGTTTTCATGAGTAAAAAGTAAAGTAAAGTACCCCCGTCACACCAAGTGGCGTATAGGGAAATATGGTGTTAGTGACCCTATATTTTACAGACCTTCAGCACATGATTTTTGGGGTAATGTGGTCAGTATTACGCCCGTGCTGCTTTACTTTCCCAGAAAAAAATCCGGTACCCATTTAAGGCTGGGTGAACCCGGAAGCCGTCGGTTGGGATCGAACCCTACCCCTTGTCCGTGGTAGTCCAGTTCACTAACCACTGAGCTATCGCGGCTGCCGTTTTCATGAGTGCTACACACGTTACTTGTCATTGTTTTCATGAGTGCTACACACGTTATTTGTCATTGTTTTCATGAGTTCTACACACGTTATTTGTCAATGTTTTCATGAGTGCCACACACGTTACTTGTCATTGTTTTCATGAGTGTTACACACATTACTTGTCAATGTTTTCATGAGTGCTACATACGTTACTTGTCAATGTTTTCATGAGTGTTACACACATTACTTGTCAATGTTTTCATGAGTGTTACACACATTACTTGTCAATGTTTTACACACATTACTTGTCAATGTTTTCATGAGTGTTACACACATTACTTGTCTTTGTTTTCATGAGTGTTACACACATTACTTGTCAATGTTTTCATTTGTCACACATTACTTGTCAATGTTTTCCTAAGTGCCACACACGTTATTTGTCATTGTTTTCATGAGTGTTACACACATTACTTGTCAATGTTTTCATGAGTGCTGCATACGTTATTTGTCACAATTTTCATGAGAGCTACACACGTTATTTGTCATTGTTTTCATGAGTGCCACACACGTTATTTGTCACAATTTTCATGAGTGCTACACACGTTATTTGTCATTGTTTTCTTGAGGGCTGCACACGTTATTTGTCATAGTTTTCATGAGTGCCACACACGTTATTTGTCACAATTTTCATGAGTGCTACACACGTTATTTGTCATTGTTTTCATGAATGCCACACACGTTATTTGTCATTGTTTTCATGAGTGCCACACACGTTATTTGTCATTGTTTTCATGAGTGCCACACACGTTATTTGTCACAATTTTCATGAGTTCTACACACGTTATTTGTCATTGTTTTCATGAGTGCCACACACGTTATTTGTCACAATTTTCATGAGTTCTACACACGTTATTTGCCATTGTTTTCATGAGTGCCACACACGTTATTTGTCACAATTTTCATGAGTTCTACACACGTTACTTGTCATTGTTTTCATGAGTGCTACACACGTTACTTGTCATTGTTTTCATGAGTGCCACACACGTTATTTGTCACAATTTTCATGAGTTCTACACACGTTATTTGCCATTGTTTTAATGAGTGCTACACACGTTACTTGTCATTGTTTTCATGAGTGCTACACACGTTATTTGTCATTGTTTTCATGAGTGCTACACACGTTATTTATCATTGTTTTCATGAGTGCTACACACGTTATTTATATTGTTTTCATGAGTACCTCCAACCGACGGCTTCCGGTTCACCCAGCCTTTAATGGGTACCAGATTTTTTTCTGGGAAAGTAAAGCGGCACGGGCATAATACCGACCACATTACCCAAAAAAGTATGTGCCGAAGGTCTGTAAAATTTATGGTCACTAACACCATATTCCCTATACTCCACTTGGTGTGACGGGGGTACTTTACTTTTTTTTACACTTATTACTTGTCATGGTTTCCGTGAGTGTCACACACGTTATTTGTCATGGTTTTTAAGAGCGCACACATGTTTTTGTCATGGCTTTCAATGAGTGCCACACATGTTCTTTTCATGGTTTTCATGAGTATCACACATGTTCTTTTCATGGTTTTCATGAGTGCCACACATGTTACTTGTCCTGGTTTTCATGTGTGCCACACATGTTACTTGTCCTGGTTTTCATGAGTGCCACACATGTTACTTGTCCTGGTTTTCATGAGTGGCATACATGTTACTTGTCCTGGTTTTTATGAGTGCCATACATGTTACTTGTCAGGAAGGGTTGAAGGAAGGAAAGAAAGAAGGAAGGAAGAGTTGAAGGAAGGAAGGAACGAAGGAAGGAAGGGTTGAAGGAAGTAAGGAAGGAAGAACAACACCATGCCTGTAAAAGTCTATAGCAATTTACCACAACTTCCTGTTCACAGAAGACCTTCGTCAGAGGTAAAGCTGGCGAACGAAAAAAAAAATATAGTTAGGTCCATATTGTACAAACCGATAAGTGTATTTACGTTTGCAAAGCGTCGCAGACTGAATCGTGTGCTCACGCACGAACGTTTATAGATGCTTACTATTGTAGCTGACAGGTTGACTTAACTCAATATTTATTATTGTTGCTACGTGGATGTAAACACTCAAAGTTGTGTTATCTTTGTAATAAAGCAAAGAAAACAAACATATTTGAGGATCAATAGCTGGATAACATGAACGATTAGCATATAGACAACATACAATAAGGAAGTGAGTGGAGCTTTTACTGTACTAGGAAATATGTATATGGAATTCAATACAAAAGATAAATTTGATAAAAAACAACTAAAATATTGAACTCCAAAATGAAATCAGTTTTAATGCATGGCAGCGAAACATGGAGAGAGAGAAACAAAACGACAACCAGGAAGACAGAGACTTCGAGAATGCCTGCGAATCGACAAGAATTGTACATAAGAAAATTATCAAATAAATAACATAAGGAGTATCTCACTCTCTTTCTTTATCCTCAACGGAGAGACAAACAAAAAGAAGGCTAAGCCAGCAGAGAAAAGAGATATAAGTAGAATTGGTTTCATGGGGCCTGATGAAGAGGTCTTTAGAAAATATAACAAAAAACAAGACTACTTGGGAAATGTTTGTAGAAGACCTACGACATTAAGGGAGTTGGCAAAACAAGAAAGGAAGAAACATTAATGATATTTATGTGGGCAGATCAGCAGACTATTTAAATACAAACGGCGCAGCAGCGTGACAACTTCAAGTTCTGGGTGCAAGACTTGGACGCTAACTCGGGCAGATAAAAAGATGATTTTATACATTGAAACGAACTAGTATTACATAATATCGCGTATGGACCACAAAACAAACTCATAGAAAGTATTTAATAAAAACAAAGTAAATAGGCACAAAAAAGACGAATTAATTTAATTAAACAAAGAAAAATGGCATTTGTACGACATATCAAACGTCATAATAAAAATGATACATCAAAATAGAGGGTATCATCATCATTATTATGTGCCATACCGACTGGCGCTGTAACAGTGAAGCTGGTGGAAGCTACCGCTTCTCAAATAGACGATAGCAGTATCATATAGTGGCGACCAGCAGATTTAACTATAATGATGGTATTTCAGTATAACTAGTGAGTCAGAAGTTTAGTTACAGTAGAGGTTATAGGAGAAGGGTAGTAACCTGGAGGAAGGAGTGAGGTTCAGAGTAATTGGACAAAGCGATGGGATTTTCCATGATCCCCACTCACCTGTTGTAGAGGGTGGGTAGTGACACGCACCGAAGGAGAGGTCCAGAATAGTGGAACGACACAATGTCTCACAACATGGAAAAGTTTAGTTACATGCAACGACCTCGTAGTGTTATTGTCAGATCTCCACGAGTGTCCATCATGTTCACAACAACTAGTGGTTGTTATTGTGATGAGCATGCGTTGATCCCATGACTTTGGCCGGCTGATAAATAAGTGGTCATCCAACTTCCAGGAGAGGTCATTGTCATGAGGTAACATTATGTCGCCAAGTAGGCGAAAAACAGGATGCTTTGTCCAAAAGATGGGAAAGTTCAGGTGAGTCACAGATGGTGGACACTGAACACGTAAACATTGAGTGACCAGATCACGTTGGAGTGGTCAATTTGCGATGATCTTATTGGTCACCATCTCGCAGGTAGAAGAGAGTTGAGGAGTATTTAAAGTCGAAGGAGTTAGGACAGTAAAGTCAAGCCAGAGAATTAGAAGAAGTAGAATGTAGACTGAGTCAGTTAAAACGGCTTCGGCCGAACTGCTAAAGGCAGTTAGCCAGTTAACAGTTAGAGTCAGAACAGTTAGAAAGTTAAGATTAGAAGTGAAGCTAGTAGTTCAGAAGTTAGAATCTCCAAGTGTAGTTCAAGTCAGTTTAGAAGTTATTCTTGATAGATAGTTGACAAGAATATGATGACAGTAGTAGTGAAGTGATGAGTTCCACTTCCAAGTGTTTCAAGAATTGTGTGTGTTCATTTACATGTCGTAAGTAGATAAATTTTAATAAATCGTGTGACATTAATTAAACGTCGCATCCAAGACTATAGATCAAGTGTGCCAGCAGAAAATCCAATAAATGTGATTATCATTATATATTAAAGAAAACGACTCTGTCATGATCTTATCTGTTACATGTTACCTCAATGTTGTGATGTGCTGTGATCATTGAAGTACTAGCCACTATACGAGATAAAGAGATAGCAAAGAACATCACAACGCTGTATCAGCGCAAGCGATCATATGAGAACTTCCACAGTTCTCTCACCTCAGTGTACCGTATCATCTATTCTGTCTTGTTTTCCTTGTCACGACACACCAAGCTATCACCGTGCCATTTAATTGCCCTTTGCTACATTAAAAAGCAACAAAGGCAGGAATAAGTAAGAAAGAAAGATGGAACTGTTTGGACACGCACAACGATCGCCACTAGACAGCTTCGTTCATAGTTGTAACACTCAGAACACTTTTGGAACGCTCAGAAACACTTTTGGAACGCTCAGAAACACTTTTGGAACGCTCAGAAACACTTTTGGAACACTCAGAAACACTGTTGGAACACTCAGAAACACTTTTGGAACGCTCAGAAACACTGTTGGAACACTCAGAAACACTTTTGGAACACTCAGAAACACTTTTGGAACACTCAGAAATGAGGGAAAGAGAAGATCATGGAATCCTATATGACGAACAATTGTTTTAATCACAGAACGTTCTGACTAGCACCATACAGGAGACACACTAAACGTAAAGCACCGACTCGACGCTGAGACATGCAACCATATCATTATATTAGTTATCATTAGCCAAGTCAAGATTTCACTAGCAGCTCTTTGTTTTCCTTTCCTTTAAAGATGATATTTCAATTCTAACTTTGACACTTGTGCTGCACACCGTATATGGATAAAGATGTCAGCAACCTAGAACATCCCACTTAACATGTATATTTACTGTCCACTGTTTCAAATTGTGAGGGACACATACAACTTCAAATATTTTGTGCGAAAGTACATATTTATGATTGATCATCATTAAGTACTATGTCTGCTGACGTAGGTGATGGCTCTCCACAACTTTCGATCATGACAGCTATTTATCATTTCTGTTGTTGATCTTCTGCTAAGCCATTCACTTAAGCTGTGTGGTATCTTTTCTCTTTGATACCCTCTATCTATTCATCCCTCAATTTCCCAAGTTATCGCAATATATTCTTGATGTTCCCTTCTTATAACATGGCCAGAAATGATGATTGTGTCTTCCTAATATTGGAAATTAGCTCTCTTTTTGCTATGGCCTTTTTCATAACGTTGTCATTACTCTTCATAGCTTTTAATGGTATTCCTAACATTCTTCTACAGCCTCCAGCCAGTGATTTTCTGTTGTCATATTGTCTATGATTCACATCCATATGTTAAGACTGGCTCTACATAACATTCAATCAATCAAATCAAATTCAATCACATCCATATGTTAAGACATAGCATTTAATCAATTCATTCAATTAAATTCAATCAGTAAAATTCAATCAATTAGATTAAATAAATTAATTAGGATTGATATATTTGTTTTAAAAATGTTCTTTTTTTTAAAATGGCAAATATGAGAGTTTCGGGAGATGCAGTATCTAATTTTTAAGCACACAATTGTTTCAATTGTAAGATTACAGCTTTTTCACATCACTGTGGATGTATAATCTATCTATCTATTGACCTTTCGAGCCGTAACCGGCCCATAGGGCGTAGACCAAGATACACCTTCTCCTATATGAATTTTTGTTCTAGCAGTTTTCTTTTAAAGATATTTTATCAAATCTCGCCATCTGTCTCTGTTCTGTGCAAGCAGTTCTATCTCATTGAGGGAGCCGATTCCTGCTGCTCTTGCCTCTCTCATCAATGTTCTTCTCAGTGTCTCCCTGGGTCTTCCTCTTTTTCTTTTACCTGTTGTTTCCCATATGAGGGCTTGCTTTGCTATTCGATTATTATCTCTTCTCATCACATGTCCAACGTATGACCATCGTCTTTTCTTTATTACTGAAGATATTAGTGGTTGATTGGCGATTTCTCTAATTTCCTCGTTTGTTTTGAATTCGTTCCATTCTATACCAAGTATTTTCCTTAGACATTTATTTTCGAATGCGTTCAACTTTGTTTCTATATCTCTTGTTGTTTTCCAGCTTTCACACGCATACGTAAGGGTTGATAGTACATTTGATTTGAATAGCCTAAGTTTTGTGTTTGTGCTAATGAGTTTTGATTTCCACAACTTTTCAAGGCTTCTGAAAGACATTGCTGCTTTAGCCAGTCTGATTCTAATTTCTTTGCTCGTATCCCCTTCTCGATCAATGTGACTTCCAAGATAGATAAAGTGATCGATCTCTTCTACTGGTTTGTTTTCCATGTATATTTTGTCACTTGTTGGAATTAAACTTTTCATGACTTTAGTCTTTTCATGATTGACCTCAAGCCCAATTTTGCTGGCTATTGATGATAGTTCATTTGTGTTTTCCTGCATCGTTTTTATCTGACTGCTGATGAGAACTATGTCATCAGCAAAGTCGAGGTCCTCCAAATGGTCTCCTTGTATCCATTCGATGCCTTTATTACCAGTGCAGCATTTCTTCATTATGAAGTCCATAACAATTCCAAATAACAAGGGCGATAAAATACATCCTTGTTTAACCCCAGTTTCTATTGGGAAACATTCGCTCAGTCCTTCCTCTGTTCGAACTCCACATGTGTAACCATCATACATGTCTTTGACAATATTTATGATTTTTGATGGTAAACCGATGTATAATAGAAGAAGCAAATACCTTACCGAAGGTTCACAAATGAGCAAATAAACTAAAGAATCTGCGACAATCAGTTGTGCATTTAATATGTATAATGTCCTAGGGTATAGTAAAGATTTCATCGCACTGGTGAACTTCACCTGGAAGTAGTTCTTGGCATTTATATACGGCTCCTTGGCTGATATCTCAACTGTGAATAGTTTTAAATATATTATGTGCGTCTTAAATGGAATAAAATTAATATAAATGATTGAAATATCTAAATATTCAACTCTTCTGTGAGTAGAAAGTAAAGACGAAATGGATGTATCATGTTATCGATGTCTATTTGTATAGCGCCTATTTTATTGTAGTGATAAGTAAAATGTTGTACACGTTCTTGTTTACATATCACATTACATTTTTTAAATAATAAATATGTTATTTGTGTTACAAAATGAATGAATATCAAACATGTGTAGATAAGGATTTAATATGAAGAATAAGTTGATCTACATGCAAACTTTTCTGCCGGCATTACTTTATTACAGTGAAAATGTTATTTCAATTTTGGTGCCTTTTTTTTTTTTTTTTTTTTGTTTGTTCACTCATTACAGAGCAAGTTTTGTATGTGACTTTTTTTTATACAAACAAATTCTCATCATCATCGAGTGCCGTCACCGCAACGAAGGTTGGCTACCATGGAGCGCCATTCTGCTCTGTCTCTTGCGTTGATGGTGCAGACTGCCATAGGCTGATTTGTACATCTTTTGATGTTACTCGTCCATATCTAGTCCATATTTTTTTCTTGTCATGTTTATTTCATTAAGTAATTGTTGTAGATCTGTAGGATTTTCTGCTATAGCTCGTTTCAAATCATGTGCCCAACTTCAAAACGCTATTACTCAGTAACCATTTGTTAAAAACTGTTGAAATTTTCCTAATGTTATTAGAATGCAAAAGACCTTTTAAATGTATATTTAACAAATATCTTGCAGCTGCAGTTTTCTTAAAGCGGCGAATTTCTTTGATGTTTGTCAAAATTGTAAATTGTGAACCCCTAAAGAATAGAAATTACCGTAGTTGCTGGTCTGTGATTAATTTTCACTAGGTAAAAGCGTGGCCGTAATGGGGAAATAACTGGATAAGACAAAACACCAAGAGAATTATTGTCTTCTCAATTCGAGGACGGATGATAATATCAAGGTATACCTGTATGTCCAATTTTCATAGTTGTGTGGTCCTGAAAAGGACCATTTGTTGAACTAATTTAAGGTAATATAGGGGCCAACATTGTGGGGGCTATATACTTTCATTCTGAATTAGACAAGTCTAAAAGATTAATAACTGTATGGGGTTGAACATTCCACAAAGCATCATTTTTCCAATATTCCTCTTCCTGTTTTAAGACGTGGTCTTCACATTTAGCCCAATAATCTTTGTCTATATTTAATAAAGCGAGATTAGCAAGAGTCTTTACATCGCATATTTTGAATGTTATATTTTCATCTGCCACTTGTCCTTTTAATTTTGCCCAGATTAGTTCTATTGGATTTAAATGAGCATGGTAAGGTGGCAGCCTCAAACTTATACGACCGTGCTCTTGGATAATCTTATCTATTTGAAAAATCTTTGTCCTTTGTTTTTGCTTTACTAGAGATAGTAATTCAGGTTTTAAGTACATGTTATTAAATTGTATGTGCTCCTTTGTGAGCCATATCTTAATAGCATCTTTTGTACTGGATGACGTCGGGACTTTATCTTCAAGTGCAACAATGTTGTGGTACGCTGCATTGTCCATTATTAGGCAAGATGGTCGATCTAGTGATGGGAGAGCAGAATTTTCAATCCAATGTCTAAATATGTGACCATTCATCTCAGAGTGATAATCCCGATTGTCTATGGATTTTGAAAGAAAAATTAGCTCTGCTTTCTGTATTAGTACATGTTGTCGACTACCTGCATGCGCAATTATCAAGCGTTGTCCTTTGCTGCTAGGTATTAATCTCTTAATCTTTCCATCTGATGACTGCCATTCCCTTTGGTTAGTGTGGTGAGCATTGATCCATGTTTCATCCAAGTACACACTATCATAACCTTGCTTGCGCACCTCTTTTACTTCACGTAAGTACTTGCTTCTCATGACTACTATATGTGGCTTCTCACAGATGATGTTTCGTCCATTGGAATACTTTCTGAATGTAAAGCCTGCGGCTCTCACATTCCTCCATAATGTAGACTTTGATATTTCAATACTGTTGTTCTTTTTCAACGATACTTTTAATTTTCTTATTGTAACAGTTTCATTCATACCCAACATTTTGTGAATTTCACTTCTAATAAGTTCACTGTCGAAATTATCCAACATGTTTGTTCTTCCTTGTGATTTTGTATATTTTGAACATTGACGGTCACGTGCTTGAATCCAGCGATTAAATGACCGTCTAGATAAATCCAAAATGTGTCTTGTCCTATTCTCAGGGTTTTCTAAAGAATGAAATAATCTTCCTCGTTTAGCCTCTTTGCAAAAATAGTCATACATTTTTATTGCGATGTTTTGTAAACTGCAGAATTTCATTTTAAGACTCATGATAAATGTTATCGTTCCTCGTCTCCGCCGCTGAATGAACGGAAATGGAACACACAATGTCTCGTGTTTTTTACAAGTGTCTAATTGTGTCAGAAAACCCACGTCGAAAGCGTGCAAACACGTCAATTTGACCGTGTATGGATTTTTACTCGCTATTTTTAACTTAAAATACTGTAAACATTAAGTTTTGACTACATCAATGGGTCGTTATAAATTTATATAAATCAAATAAGCAACAATAATAACCAAATGTTTTTTTTTATGAAATTAATTCCCTGTTGGGTTCTAATCATTACAACTTTACATTCCAATTTTGAACAACTTACAAAAAGCGGTTAAAAAGATATCGACGTTAAAAGTTGGGCACGAGTTATGAAACGGACTATAGTAGTACAGTATCAGCAGCATATCTTAGGTTATTGATTATCTTCCCATTAATTTGTAGGCCTGGCATCTCTGTGATGTTTTTAAAGATTTGCTCAGTGTATAGATTGAACAAGCTTGGTGATAGGATGCATCCCTGTCTTACTCCTCTTTTTATATCAATGGGTGTAGAGTTCTCTTTGTTATATTTTATTATTGCTGTTTGCTCCCAGTATAGATTACATATTAGTCATATGTCCATGTCATCTAGATGTATCTCTTTCAGGCATTCTATAATTTGTTTGTGGTGTACTCTATCAAAAGCTTTGGTGTAGTCTATGAAGCAGGCATATATTGGATTGTTTACTTCTGTGTACTTTTCGATTAATGTTCTCATGCAGAATATGGCTTCTTTTGTCCCGCTATTATTCCTAAATCCAAATTGCTGCTCATCTAAGTCAGTATTGATTTTATTCTGAATCCTTCCTTGTATAACTTTTAGCAAGATTTTTGTAACATGGCTCATTAGGCTTATTGTTCTAAAGTCACTGCATTCAACTGCACCATTCTTTTTAGGCAATGCTATGAAAGTTGATATTTTTAGTTCATTTGGTATGTATCCTGTATGGTATATGCCGTTGCATTTGACTGTAATCACTTCAGTGCCAAAATCTTCTATTGCCTGTATCATCTCTATCTGTATGCTGTCAGGTCCCGCTGCTTTTCCTTTTTTCATTGTTTTTATAGCTTTTTCCACCTCAGATTTTAAGCTTTTTATAGCCTGATGTAAATTTTATAACTGGTTTCTTGTCCCTTTGATCATGAAATAGTTCTGCTATATATTCCTGCCAGCTATCTATAATATCCTTATTATCTGTTAGCATTTTTCATTTTTTGTCTGCAATGCATCCACCTTCTGTGGCTTTTTTATCGAAAGTCGAGATCGAAAGTTATGGAGAGACATGATCACCTACCTCAGCTGGCACAGCACTGATGATGATGATGATGATGATGATGATGATGATGATGATGATGATGATGATGATGATGATGATGATGATGATAGTCAGCTGACCAGTTAGGCTAGACAAAATGGAACTCTTTTACTATGTTGAAGTCATCTGATTTTTTTTCTTCATTTTAATAAGAAATCGACAAACAGCTTCTTGGCATTTATATACGGCTCCTTGGCTGATATCTCAACTGTGAATAGTTTTAAATATATTATTTGCGTCTTAAATGGAATAAAATTAATATAAATGATTGAAATATCTAAATATTCAACTCTTCTGTGAGTAGAAAGTAAAGACGAAATGGATGTATCATGTTATCGATGTCTATTTGTATAGCGCCTATTTTATTGTAGTGATAAGTAAAATGTTGTACACGTTCTTGTTTACATATCACATTACATTTTTTTAATAATAAATATGTTATTTGTGTTACAAAATGAATGAATATCAAACATGTGTAGATAAGGATTTAATATGAAGAATAAGTTGATCTTCATGCAAACTTTTCTGCCGGCATTACTTTATTACAGTGAAAATGTTATTTCAATTTTGGTGCCTTTTGTTTTTTTTTTTTTGTTTGTTTGTTCACTCATTACAGAGCAAGTTTTGTATGTGACTTTTCTTATACAAATAAATTCTCATCATCATCGTGTGCCGTCTCCACATAGAAGGTTGGCTACCAAGGAGCGCCATTCTGCTCTGTCTCTTGCTTTGATGGTGCAGATGTCATAGGCTAATTTGTCCATCTTTTGATGTTACTCGTCCATGTTAGTCTTAGTCTGCCTCTTTTACCTTGTATTTTCTCCTCCGGGATTACTTTTATCAGGTTGTTGTGTCTTTTAACATGGCCCAAAAATTGCATTTGTCTTGTTTCAATGGTGCTTAGTAGTTCTCTTTTAATTTTTAGCTGTTTTAATACTTCATCGTTTGTTTTCTTTTCCTTCCATCCAATTCTACATATTCTTCTATATATCCACATTTCAAAGGCTTCAATTCTCTGTTCTGTTTTCTTTACTAATCTCCTTGTTTCTCCACCATATAGGAATATTGAAAAGATGTAACGTTTTGCTATTCTTAGTTCTAGCCCTGGCGTTATTTGTTTTGATGTTAGTATGTTCTTCATAACATTAAAATTACTTTTTGCAATTCCTATTCTTTTGTTTATTTCAGTTGCATATTTTCCACCACTGGTTATAGTATGTCCAAGGTAGTAGTTCTGAACTGTCTCCAGGTCTATTCCTTCAATTTTTATATCCACTTGTGGGTTTTGAGTATTTTCTTTGTTTATGATCATAGATTTAGTCTTTTTGATATTCATATCTAGTCAATATTTTTTGCTTGTCATGTTTATTTCATTAAGTAATTGTTGTAGATCTTTAGGATTTTCTGCTAGTAGTACAGTATCATCAGCATATCTTAGGTTATTGATTATCTTTCCATTAATTTGTAGGCCTGGCACCTCTATGATGTTTTTAAAGATTTGCTCAGTGTATAGATTGAACAATCTTGGTGATGGGATGCATCCCTGTCTAACTCCTCTTTTTATATCAATGGGTATAGAGTCAGCTTTGTTATATTTTATTATTGCTGTTTGTTCCCAGTATAGATTACATATTAGTCGTATGTCCATGTCATCTAGATCAGGGATGGCCAATTTCTTTCAAATGGCGGGCCACTTTTTTATTATTTTTTTTTGTGGCGGGCCACACACATAACAACATCAATACAAATAAACTTTGCATTTGTTTTAAGGTAATATTTTTGTTATTTATCGGCATTATTTGCTTACATAAATCATTTTGTTGCAACAGAGTTAAAATGCCTAGTTGATTAAAAAAAAATGAATAAAGTTGCTACTTATATTGTTTAACAAACATGTTTTAGTTAGGTTATTTTAAAGTTGACATGTAACAAACCTTAATGAGAACAATGTGGACGTTCATGTGAAGCAACAAGTTCATCAAAGTCAATGTGTAAAGATGATGATGATATTCGTAATAAATCCTGAAGGTGGCCATCAGTGAGTCGGTTTCTTTGTGACGATTTAATCTCCTTCATTGTTGAAAAAGCGCATTCACATATATATGTGCTTCCGAACACAGAAGTAGTTTTCAAACTGAAATCACTCAATGCGGGATATTTGTCCTGTGGCCCAAGTTTCCAAAAGTTAACTCCTCTCCATCCTTGATTGGAAAAAGGGGTCACTTTGGAGGTTACATAACTCCAACTTAAAAGTGTCATGTTGTTGGAAAATGTCACACTTCATAGGGTTGCTAAACAATGCCAGTTCTGGTCGTATACCACTGAAGTCAGAAAATCGTTCGCGCTTACAACAAACGATGCCATTAAGGAACTTGTTTGTTTTGTTTTTAATGTAGTAAAAATAGATTTCTGAGCACAAACCTTTTTCTTCAAATCGCACACAAGTGTAGAACGTATTGTACTAATGTAGTCCTTGTATTTAGTGGTGTGGTGTTGTGTGTAATGCCGTTTAAGATTATACTCTTTATTTACAGACAACACTTGCAAACACACAAGGCACTGCGGTTTGCTATCCTTATTGTTGATAAATAAAAAATCATGTTCCCATTTCTCATGAAAAAAATCTGATTTTTTCATTTAATTGACGTTTATTGTTCATATTATACCACGACCGAAGCAACAGACAATGAAAACACAGATTACAACAACAGCACTGTTTCCTGTTAAAATGGAACTGTTCACTGAACTCGACAAAATCAGAATTATCAGCTCGGATATATAATTTTGACTGACGAAAAGAGGTTTGGAGAGAAAGAAACTGAAAGTAAAATAATTGTGGGGTGAATGTGTTGGGGTGAATGTGTTGGGGTGGAGGAGGTGGGTGACTGACAGTATTTCTTGTCGGAAACTGTTTGAACTCGCCGAACCGAGAGTCGGCTCTAGAACCATTCGTCGCCTTCTTCCTTTGTTTAAGTCGGTCACAGGATGATCAAACGGAAAAAAGGATGGGTCGGGAATGACGGGAAGGCGACGTCAAACTAACTACTATAGTATTCCGAGTGTTAAACATAGGTTTACTTGTACTATTATTCTTCTTTGATTTACCTCGGATGTCTACATCGATAATTATACATTATTTTAATCAAACAACCCTGGTGAATATTTGTGTTAGCTTTCTCCTCCATGGTAGAAGTTAATGTAACAAATTTTTAATCAATTTTACCCAGGACATTTTGCTCAATGCAACCTGATTTTATTTTTTATCCGCCGCGGGCCAAAAAAAGGACGTCGCGGGCCACAAGCTGGCACCTAATTGGTCATCCCTGATCTAGATGTATCTCTTTCAGGCATTCTATAAGTTGTTTGTGGTGTACTCTATCAAAAGCTTTAGTGTGGTCTATGAAGCAGGCATGTATTGGTTTGTTTACTTCTGTGTACTTTTCGATTAATGTTCTCATGCAGAATATGGCTTCTTTTGTCCCGCTATTTTTCCTAAATCCAAATTGCTGCTCATCTAATTCAGTATTTATTTTATTCTGAATTCTTCCATGTATAACTTTTAGCAAGATTTTTGTAAAATGGCTCATTAGGCTTATTGTTCTAAAGTCACTGCACTCAACTGCGCCATTCTTTTTAGGCAATGCAATGAAAGTTGACATTTTTAGTTCATTTGGTATGTATCCTGTATGGTATATGTCGTTGCATATGTCTGTAATCACTTCAATGCCAAAATCTTTTATAGCCTGTATCATCTCTATCTGTATGCTGTCAGGTCCCGCTGCTTTTCCCTTTTTCATTGTTTTTATAGTTTTTTCCACCTCAGATTTTAAGATTTTATAGCCTGATGTACATTTTATAACTGGTTTCTTGTCCCTTTGATCATGAAATAGTCCTGTTATATATTCCTGCCAGCTATCTATGATATCTTTATTGTCTGTTAGCATTTTTCCTTTTTTGTCTGCAATGCATCCACCATCTGTGGCTTTTTTAATTTTGTTAGTCATTCTCATTATTTCTGTGTGCATTCCTCTTAAGTCTTGTTTGCTTTCCATAGTTTCTATTTCTATACATTTTTAGCTGAGCCAGTCTTCTCTTGCCTTTTTGCACATTTTGCATATTTCATTATCTATTTTATTGTATTGGGCAGTGTTCTTCGCTTGTCTCCTTTCTTCCATTTTTTTCTAAGATGGTGTTAGTTATCCATTTTTGTTTTTTGTTCTTTTCTCTTTTGGGTAAGGTGTCGCAGGTTTCTTGTATGCTTTTCTGTATGCATTGCCATTTGGTTGTTACTTTTTCATCAGGATTTTCTGTTCTGTATTGTTCAATTCCTGGACATTTGGATATATGTGCATGGCCTAGAGAAGTGAAAATATAAGATAAAATCATTAAATTATTACAACAGTTATGGACAAATGTTCATTGTAAAAAGTAGTTTGGTCCAAACGTGGGTTTCGGTGGTGGCCAGTAGCGGCGTTAATTAAGCTCACACCAAATGTCACATTTCGTGTGGTGTCACAATTTTGAACTACTCCCATAATATATCAATTTTAAGAATAAGCAAAATAGAGTAGCCTCATTATGTCTGTTATTACAAATCCTGCGAATAAAGTCTCTCTCATTCTCACTCACTCTATCATACAGTGACATTGTGGTTTGCGCGCTCGCGAGTGTGTGTGTGTGTGTGTGTGTGAGAGAGAGAGAGAGAGAGAGAGAGAGAGAGAGAGATGAAGGAAGAAAGGAAAAAATCATACACTCGTACACATACATACTTTATTACTCTTTTCTTTCACTTTATTCTTTCGTTCATCATTTTTTTTTCTCCCCTCGCTCCCTCTCTCCCTCCTCAAACTACGTTACCCTCCCTTTCCACAACAGATGGTAGCAAGGGCCTGCACAACCGTTAAAGCCATGACCACAGTAGACAGTTGAACAAGACACATGAGCCACTTCATTGCTGGTGTCAGCCAGCAACCAATTTGACGCATTCTATTGCGGTGTAACACAACATAGAAGACTGTCTTTGGTTGGACAGTTCGTGCCTTGTAAGAAATAGGTAAAACACCGACCGTGTATTAGAGTAGGTCGCTAACAACGCATTTCTAGCCACAAGAAAGCTGATAACGAATATACCTACCACTAGAAGCGAATACAACTAGAGGCTGATACGAGCAAGATAAATAAACTACAAGGTATTGATATTATCTTTGAAGTGGTCTTACGTCCAGGTAAACATGTTTCTTTATATATACATTCAAAAGTGAAGTATGTATAAGTACCGATCAGTTGCCTAGGCTAAGATATCGAACTTAATTTGGAGCAATAATGTTCTCGAATTTTCAGTTGATGTAAATGTGCGTTTCTGACATAAGGATAAGGATTATATTTACAATTGTGCTTGTATTTTCTTGATCAGAAATATCCGATTGTTGTGCGACTTATCGACGCGTGGTAATGCTCATTTCTTGATTACTATACAGGACTTTATGATACCCACAGTTTGTTTACTTTATACTTTGTGGAGAAGAAATATCCGACATCTCCTGAGTGCTACCTCAGACTGTAGTAATTTATTTATTTGAACATTTGTTGGTCTACTGTAGGTCTAACTGATATGCTTGTTTGCATTCGCCAGACGACTAAAGGAACACACCTCTACGTCATCCGCCTTTAAAAGGTGGCATGTAAACCTTGTGTTGTGGTTTGCAGTAAAACGGTGATATGTCTGCTTTTGGGCCCAATACATCCGACTTCAGCATGTTATTTTTTAGCTCTTAGTTGTCTTTCCTCATCGCTCCCTACCGCTTGCCAGACCAAACACATTGACTGATTTAACTCTGAATTGTGTTGCAGTATAGAGTAGCATAACAACAAGAATCATGTTTCTTCACTCCTTCCAATTGGGAATATGGTGTTAGTGATTACATTTATCCATGACCACGGTATATTTTTCGGTAATGAGGTCGGTATCATGCCAGACTACCTTTACTTCCAAGAAAAAATCTATGGTGCCCATTTTTAGAGGTCGGGTGAACTTCACTGCCTTCTGTCTTAAAATAAAATTAGTCATCAAAGCTCCAAAGAGTAGCATCCCCTTGGACTAATTTTCTAAGCCCATACTTTGCATCAAGTGATTTTGCGGGATTGGAAGAGGGGGGGGGGGGGGGGGGGGCGGTACTATGGTATGGAAACTGAAGTTTACTAAGTGACCATCGATGTTCTAGACAAGTTTTCAGGAAATTAATCCACAAACGCCTACCAGTTTCAACAATGAAGCTCTGACGGCAGCGCCGACACATAATCACGTACATCATCGTCATCATCACCATCATCATCATCATTAAGTACCATGTCTGCTGACGTAGGTGATGATTCTCCACAACTTTCGATCTCGACAGTTATTTATCCTTTCTGTTGTTGACCTTCTGTCATTCTCTTAAGCTGTCTGGTATATTTTCGCTTTGCTTCCCTCTATCTCTTCGTCCCTCAATTTTTCCAGTTGTCACAATATATTCCAGCTGTTCCCTTCTCATTACATGGCCAAAAAAAATGATAATTGTTTCTTCCTAATGTTGGAAATTAGCTCTCTTTTTGCTTTGATCTTTTTCATGATCACATATCTAAAGGTGCGGTAAACACAGGTGATCCCATTATTGTTTTATATCCATGGAATGGAGGAAAGGCGCCTCACAGCAGTAGAGCTGGTAAAGCTGTCAGCGACACACGAGTTGATGAACCATCCAGACCCTACTCCACCTCTTCGTGGTCCCTATAGAAACAGACCAACCTGTCTAGCCGCGCCAAGCCAGTAGGGATCGAAGAGGGAAGGCAACTCATCCGTGCTAGATGGGATGTGTTGGGCCGAAAGGAGCAAGTAAACCACAATACCACCCATCTACACCCACTTAAGCTCCTTCTAAGGATGGATGACGAACAGGATAAACGATTCCTTTAGCAGTCATCGGGTGAACGACAGACATAAAGATATCCGTGGAATTAATTACTTTTGTTCTATTATTATTTTATATCCATGGAATCAATTACTTTTGGTCTATTATTATTTTATATCCATAGAATCAATTACTTTTGTTCTATTATTATTTTATATCCATGGAATCAATTACTTTTGTTCTATTATTATTTTATATTCATGGAATGAATTACTTTTGTTCTATTATTATTTTATGTCCATGGAATCAATTACTTTGTTCTGTTATTATTTTATATCAATGGAATCAATTACTTTTGTTCTATTATCATTTTATATCCATAGAATCAATTACTTTTGTTCTATTATTATTTATATCCATGGAATCAATTACTTTTGTTCTATTATTATTTTATATTCATGGAATGAATTACTTTTGTTCTATTATTATTTTATGTCCATGGAATCAATTACTTTGTTCTGTTATTATTTTATATCATGGAATCAATGACTTTTGTTCTATTATTATTTTATATCCATGGAATCAATTACTTTGTTCTGTTATTATTTTATATCGATGGAATCAATTACTTTTGTTATATTATTATTTTATATCGATGGAATCAATTACTTTGTTCTGTTATTATTTTATATCCATGGAATCAATTACTTTTGTTCTATTATTATTTTATATTCATGGAATTAATTACTTTTGTTCTATTATTATTTTATATTCAATGAATCAATTACTTTTGTTCTATTATTATTTTATATCCATGGAATCAATTACTTTGTTCTGTTATTATTTTATATCGATGGAATCAATTACTTTTGTTCTATTATTATTTTAAATCGATGGAATCAATTATTTTTGTTCTGTTATTATTTTATATCGATGGAATCAATTACTTTTGTTCTGTTATTATTTTATATCGATGGAATCAATAATTTTTGTTCTGTTATTATTTTATATCGATGGAATCAATAATTTTTGTTCTGTTATTATTTTATATCGAAGGAATCAATTATTTTTGTTCTGTTATTATTTTATATCCATGGAATCAATTACTTTGTTCTGTTATTATTTTATATCCATGGAATCAATTATTTTTGTTCTGTTATTATTTTATATCCATGGAATCAATTACTTTCCAGACTTGAATTCCTCATATATGCTCCACTTAATGTCACAGAATCCACCGAAATGCGTTCGCGTCGATGGCCAATTATGTTGGCACGGTCAATTACCGTGCATGCCATAATCGGCTGCACAGACCAACTTCTATCTTATGGAGAGTGCACATTCACTTTCTCACTCCAGATTCCTTGAAAAGACACACTGAAAACAAAGCAGTTGAAGCGCTAGTCTCTGCTAAAACAGGACTACATGAACTACAATTATACATTGTCGGTTATCACTTTATCAAGATGAAGCTTTACATCATCTCAAAGTTACAATTAGTGAAGATTACATAGTGAGTCTCAGGTGCATTTCTTTCCTTCTTTCTTTCTTCTTGGAGAGATGAGCGGTTCATTACTTTCTTTCTTCTTGGAGAGATGAGCGGTTCATTACTTTCTTTCTTCTTCGAAAGATGAGCGGCGACTCATTACTTTCTTTCTCTTGGAGAGATGAGCGGCCGTTCAATACTTTCTTTCTTCTTGGAGAGATGAGCGGTTCATTACTTTCTTTCTTCTTGTAGAGATGAGCGGTTCATTACTTTCTTTCTTCTTGGAGAATGATCGGTTCATTACTTTCTTTCTTCTTGGAGAGATGAACGGTTCATTACTTTCTTTCTTCTTGGAGAGATGAGTGGTTCATTTACTTTCTTTCTTCTTGGAGAGATGAGCGGTTCATTACTTTCTTTCTTCTTGTAGAGATGAGCGGTTCATTACTTTCTTTCTTCTTGGAGAAATGATCGGTTCATTACTTTCTTTCTTCTTGGAGAGATGAACGGTTCATTACTTTCTTTCTTCTTGGAGAGATGAGCGGTTCATTACTTTCTTTCTTCTTGGAGAGATGAACGGTTCATTACTTTCTTTCTTCTTGGAGAGATGAGCGGTTCATTACTTTCTTTCTTCTTGGAGAGATGAGCGGTTCATTACTTTCTTTCTTCTTGGAGAGATGAACGGTTCATTACTTTCTTTCTTCTTGGAGAGATGAGCGGCCGTTCAATACTTTCTTTCTTCTTGGAGAGATGAGCGGTTCATTACTTTCTTTCTTCTTGTAGAGATGAGCGGTTCATTACTTTCTTTCTTCTTGTAGAGATGAGCGGTTCATTACTTTCTTTCTTCTTGGAGAGATGAACGGTTCATTACTTTCTTTCTTCTTGGAGAGATGAGCGGTTCATTACTTTCTTTCTTCTTGGAGAGATGAACGGTTCATTACTTTCTTTCTTCTTGGAGAGATGAACGGTTCATTACTTTCTTTCTTCTTGGAGAGATGAACGGTTCATTACTTTCTTTCTTCTTGGAGAGATGAACGGTTCATTACTTTCTTTCTTCTTGGAGAGATGAACGGTTCATTACTTTCTTTCTTCTTGGAGAGATGAACGGTTCATTACTTTCTTTCTTCTTGGAGAGATGAGCGGTTCATTACTTTCTTTCTTCTTGGAGAGATGAGCGGTTCATTACTTTCTTTCTTCTTGGAGAAATGATCGGTTCATTACTTTCTTTCTTCTTGGAGAGATGAGCGGCGGTTCATTACTTTCTTTCTTCTTGGAGAAATGATCGGTTCATTACTTTCTTTCTTCTTGGAGAGATGAGCGGCGGTTCATCACTTTCTTTCTTCTTGTAGAGATGAGCGGTTCATTACTTTCTTTCTTCTTGTAGAGATGAGCGGTTCATTACTTTCTTTCTTCTTGTAGAGATGAGCGGTTCATTACTTTCTTTCTTCTTGGAGAGATGAGCGGTTCATCACTTTCTTTCTTCTTGTAGAGATGAGCGGTTCATTACTTTCTTTCTTCTTGGAGAGATGAGCGGTTCATTACTTTCTTTCTTCTTGGAGAGATGAGCGGTTCATTACTTTCTTTCTTCTTGGAGAAATGATCGGTTCATTACTTTCTTTCTTCTTGGAGAGATGAACGGCGGTTCATTACTTTCTTTCTTCTTGTAGAGATGAGCGGTTCATTACTTTCTTTCTTCTTGGAGAGATGAGCGGTTCATTACTTTCTTTCTTCTTGTAGAGATGAGCGGTTCATTACTTTCTTTCTTCTTGTAGAGATGAGCGGTTCATTACTTTCTTTCTTCTTGTAGAGATGAGCGGTTCATTACTTTCTTTCTTCTTGTAGAGATGAGCGGTTCATTACTTTCTTTCTTCTTGGAGAGATGAGCGGTTCATTACTTTCTTTCTTCTTGGAGAGATGAACGGTTCATTACTTTCTTTCTTCTTGTAGAGATGAGCGGTTCATTACTTTCTTTCTTCTTGGAGAGATGAGCGGTTCATTACTTTCTTTCTTCTTGGAGAGATGAGCGGTTCATTACTTTCTTTCTTCTTGGAGAGATGAGCGGTTCATTACTTTCTTTCTTCTTGGAGAAATGATCGGTTCATTACTTTCTTTCTTCTTGGAGAGATGAACGGCGGTTCATTACTTTCTTTCTTCTTGGAGAGATGAGTGGTTCATTTACTTTCTTTCTTCTTGGAGAAATGATCGGTTCATTACTTTCTTTCTTCTTGGAGAGATGAGCGGTTCATTACTTTCTTTCTTCTTGGAGAGATGAGCGGTTCATTACTTTCTTTCTTCTTGGAGAGATGAGCGGCGGTTCATTACTTTCTTTCTCCTTGGAGAGATGAGCGGTTCATTACTTTCTTTCTTCTTGGAGAGATGAGCGGTTCATTACTTTTTTTTCAGACAAACACGTCAGATAGTTCCCCCATTCCCCACAGTTGAAGAAACTGCACCACGCGTATTTAGACCCTGGTATTTAGCACATATCATCATTTGTTGGCCTTGCAATGAGATGGGAACAGTTTTGGAATATATTGTGACAACTGGAAAAATTTAGGCACGAAGAGAACATTCTTATTTTCTGTTATTATTCTTCAATGAGAAATGCCATTCATCAAAGCAGAAATGCAACAGTTATCAGAAGGAGATAAACTGTGGCCTCGTACTTCCAACTTCATTTGTTTCAGGAGGCCATTCGAACTCTGAATTGTTCAAGTCCGAATCAATGTTCTCCAGTAGAGACAAGTGAAATTGTCGCCAAAACAATTAATACTACGCATTTCGATAATTTTAGCAGTGATTACACATTACTGTAATGTCAAGCTAACACGATTAAATGCCCTAAATAAGAAATTAAAATACGAAAGCAATCAATATAATACGTAAATACTATATTGATTTTTTAAACGAAAATTAGCTTATTGTAACTTAATGAAGTATTGCAGTGTCCTGTGTGGTTGGTGGAGAGGAGGAGTAAGGTTATTGTTTAGATTGGGAATCCCCTTCCATAAACACACGAAATAGCTGTACTTATGGTGTACTATACTCTCTCCCTCCCTCTCTCTCGCACTCTTTCTCTCTCTCTCTCTCTCTCTCTCTCTCTCTCTACTGCTCGTTAACTAACTGAGGCTAATGATTCACTTTCACATCTTTAGCATGTCAACTTTCCAATGTAGTCTGGTTAGGGCGATGTTTCTGTGTGTTCCTAAAGCAGGCTAGCACAAGTCAAAGCTCCTAATCACCATTGTTGTGTCAGCGTGCTACTTGTCCATGATTGTCTGCGTTCTAATCCAGACAAGGAACAACTTTTAACAACGGAAATCCTCCTATAAGTTATCATTTCTTCCTCAGAACACAGACACAATAAACAAAGCGAAAAAGCACAGAGCACACACCAGGAAGGACACACACATACATATGCGTTTACTGGTGGTGTTTTTTCGCAACATACGTCCAGTTCCAGCGCAGAAGCATACGTCGAACTCCGAATCAAAATGCTCTTGAATTTAGCGTTCGAATTCTGGAACATTAGATTTAGGATTGTTCTAAGCACGAGGCCCCACTAAACTTGGAACGTTTATCAACAATAAAAGATCGAAGTAGACAAATAAAGGCAAGCTGACACACAGACTACGGGTTTGACAAATCTCATTCAAACAGACGAGAATAAGTCATAAAACATATCCGCAAAGTTGACAAATCTTCACATTCTTGTGAATTGTGCTGTACTTGCCCCAGACTTACCGCGGCTCTACTTGCTTGACATGTCTATTCCAACGCTCAAACAAAAGTCGGTGCTCCAGTGCTCCAAGTAGAGTCTATATCCTTCTTCCCTTGCTCATTTGCCTTTCAACGTCGAGAGAAGAGCTAATTTGCATTCTTTAGTTCTTAATGTGACTATTTTGTTGAGCGTGTTTCCAGTACTTCATCTATCCATATTTTTTTCTGAATCATTACTATGCGTTGTAATAGCGCTCGTTGATAGCAGCGTGGACTGTGCTTTGTTATATCTGTCTTGTTAAGTGCTCAAACTATTTCATTTCTTCTTTCATTATATGAACAGGCCAAAACACAAGCTTAAAGGAGGTCAATTCTGACGATTCCATTGCACCCAGTTGCGAAGTTCTGTATACAGATTTTCTTATCATCATTACTAGGGAGAGTGCGGGAGAGTGCGAGTGAGAGAGAGAGAGAGAGGCAGAGAGAGAGAGAGAGGGGGTGATCTCTCTATTATATATTGACTTCTAACTTTCTTTCTTAAGCACCCTTAAATCATTGGACACCTTTTACGTGCGTTGTATTTACCCCATTGATCACTCTAGAGTCTAGTGTTCAAGTCTGACATTGCGCAAAGTGTGTTGGGAAGAAAACATGTGCTTGGTAGTAACCTAGCTACCACAACCATAAATAAAAAGCAGGCGGTAAACATTTTATCAGTGATAAACTTCGGAAGTAGTAAAACTATAATGTCAATAAGTGATCGTAACTGACACTCTAACATCCAGCCCTCGCCACTACTCGTGAAATGAGATCTTGAAGGGTAATTTGTAAATAAGCTGACGTCAGTCTGCAATAGGAGAATAAGAGCCAATAGTTCACTTCACTACACCCAGAGCAAAGTCATAACTGTTGGGACTAGTATGAGGGATCTAACTTGATTCGTTCTCTTGAAGATCTAGCCATAAGTTTGACAGATTTCTATAAATATGAGACGAAAAGTGTGCTAAGTTCCTCGGAATATCTAACAAAAGGTTTGCATGGTTGCTAGTGAGAGAAAACTTGCATCATTCTCGTGATCAACACAAGGAGAGTTTGCATGCTGAATGATTCTCCTCCAGCAGACAAACGTTATTTCAACTCTCACTTCTCCTACATGGCTCGTATGCCTGTATTTGTTTTAACTTATAACTACTAAGCTACTATCGATTGTTCCAACTAGAGGCATCAATCACAACCTACTTGCCCAGACAGGTGGCAAGTCTTTTAGCACTGTCCTTGAGTCAGACGTTCGGGGTTGCCCATGGCGTCATGGACCAAATGCCTGTTTTCAACAATGCTCATAATGCAACTCACAGTTCTAGCATTCTACCTTGCAAGAAGGGAAATCGTTGACGACTTCACGAACCTGGTGTCAAATAAACAGAATTCTAGTCAGTATCGGCAATACTTCAGTACATGGGGAAATACGTTCAATGTTGAGGTTCATTCCACCAGGGCTACAATACATGGGAACAGGACAAACGTAGGGTGAGCTATACACGTGCTGATTGAGGTGACGTATGTGGTGGTATGAGGTAACTGTATGGTTTTTTTTGGGTAACATAGGCGTGGTGGTTGAAGGTGGTTTATGTGTGTGGTGGTTTGAGGTGACTTATTTGTGGCGTGGTTTATTGTGTCTTTTTTGTGTGTGGGTTTAATGTGTCTTTTTTGTGTGTGGGTTTAATGTGTCTTTTTGTGTGTGGGTTTAATGTGTCGTTTTTGTGTGTGGGTTTAATGTGTCTTTTTTATGTGGAGGTTAGATGTGACTTTTTCATGTGAGGGTTTATTGTGACTAATTTGGAGGTGGTTTTATGTGAATTGTTGTTTGTGTGTGAGGACTTAAAGTGACTCTTTTTGTGTGGTGGTTTAAAATAATGTATTTCTGTGGTGGTTGGGGTTAATTATTTTGATGTGGTTTAATGTGACTTTTTGTGCGGTGGTTTAATCTGTGTGGTTGTTACGGCGACTACTTTTGTTGTGGTTGTGGTGACATTTGTGTGGTGATTGTGGTGACATTTTTGTGGTTGTGGTGACTAATTTTATTGTGATTGTGGTGACTACATTTGTTATGGTTGCGGTGACATTTTTGTGGTTGTGGTGACTAATTTTTATTGTGGTCGTGGTGACATTTGTGTGGTGATTGTGGTGACTAATTTTATTGTGATTGTGGTGACTAATTTTATTGTGATTGTGGTGACTAATTTTATTGTGATTGTGGTGACTAATTTTATTGTGATTGTGGTGACTAATTTTATTGTGGCTGTGCTGACTAATTTTATTGTGATTGTGGTGACTAATTTTATTGTGGCTGTGGTGACTAATTTTATTGTGATTGTGGTGACTAATTGTATTGTGATTGTGGTGACTAATTTTATTGTGGCTGTGGTGACTAATTTTATTGTGTTTGTGGTGACTAATTTTATTGTGATTGTGGTGACTAATTTTATTGTGATTGTGGTGACTAATTTTATTGTGGCTGTGGTGACTAATTTTATTGTGGCTGTGGTGACTAATTTTATTGTGATTGTGGTGACTAATTTTATTGTGGCTGTGTTGACTCATTTTATTGTGATTGTGGTGACTAATTTTATTGTGGCTGTGGTGACTAATTTTATTGTGATTGTGGTGACAAATTTTATTGTGGATGTGGTGAATAATTTTATTGTGATTGTGGTGACTAATTTTATTGTGGCTGTGGTGACTAATTTTATTGTGATTGTGGTGACTAATTTTATTGTGGCTGTGGTGACTAATTTTATTGTGGTGACTAATTTTATTGTGGTGACTAATTTTATTGTGGTGACTAATTTTATTGTGGCTGTGGTGACTAATTTTATTGTGATTGTGGTGACTAATTTTATTGTGGCTGTGGTGACTAATTTTATTGTGACTGTGGTGACTAATTTTATTGTGCTTGTGGTGACTAATTTTATTGTGGCTGTGGTGACTAATTTTATTGTGATTGTGGTGACTAATTTTATTGTGATTGTGGTGACTAATTTTATTGTGGCTGTGGTGACTAATTTTATTGTGGTGACTAATTTTATTGTGGTGACTAATTTTATTGTGGCTGTGGTGACTAATTTTATTGTGATTGTGGTGACTAATTTTATTGTCTGTAATAATGTTATTACATTAACTAACACCTAATTGCACTGGTGGTCATGGTGAAGTATGAGAACTAACACCTGATTGTACTAGTGGTCATGGTAAAGTATTAGAACTAACACCTAATTGTACCGATGGTCGTGGTAAAGTATGAGAACTAACACCTCATTGTACCAATGGTCATGGTAAAGTATGAGAACTAACACCTAATTGTACTGGTGGTCATGGTAAAGTATGAGAACTAACACCTGATTGTACCGATAATCATGGTAAAGTATGAGTACTAACACCTGATTGTACCGATTATCATGGTAATCTATGAGAACTAACACCTAATTGTACCGATGGTCATGGTAAAGTATGAGAACTAACACCTCATTGTACCATTGGTCATGGTAAAGTATGAGAACTAACACCTAATTGTACCAATGGTCATGGTAAAGTATGAGAACTAACACCTAATCGTACTGGTGGTCATGGCAAAGTATGAAAACTAACACCTAATTGTACCAATGGTCATGGTAAAGTACGAGAATTAACACCTAATTGTACCAATGGTCATGGTAAAGTATGAGTACTAACACCTGATTGTACCAATGGTCATGGTAAAGTATGAGAACTAACACCTGATTGTACCGATAATCATGGTAAAGTATGAGTACTAACACCTGATTGTACCGATTATCATGTAAAGTATGAGAACTAATACCTAAATGTGCTGGTGGTCCTGGTAAAGTATGAGAACTAACACCTAATTGTACTGGTGGTCATGGTAAAGTATGAGAACTAACACCTAATTGTACTGGTCGTCATGGTGAAGTATGAGAACTAACACCTGATTGTACTGATGGATATGGTGAAGTATGAGAACTAACACCTAAATGTGCTGGTGGTCCTGGTAAAGTATGAGAACTAACACCTAATTGTACTGGTGGTCATGGTAAAGTATGAGAACAAACACCTACTTGTACTAGTGGTCATGGTAAAGTATGAGAACTAACACATGACTGTACCGATGGTCATGGTAAAGTATGAGAACTAACACCTAATTGTACTGGTGGTCAATGTAAAGTATGAGAGCTAACAACATATGGAACTATCATCATAATCTTGACCATATTTATCCACACTCCAAAAGATGTGCCAAAACCCCATCATTTTTTCCATGAACTCATCATCTTATACCTTCGCTTTAAATTGTTTTAGATTCCACAAGCGGGCACTCTGACGTGAGGATGTCTCTCTATCTCTCTCTCTGTCACTTTCTCCCTCTCCTTCCCTTCCTCTCTCTCCCTCACTCCTCCTCTTTCTCTCTCTCCTTCCTTTACATGGATTACATTATATTTTCTTTTACGTATTGTTTCTCATTTTTTCTGTCATTGATTTATTACTTTTAGTTACACCACAACATGCAGCTGATTTTATCTTTATTTTGTTATCCGTTCGTTTTTGTTGTCCCTGTTTTCTGAAGAAGGTGCGATGTAGCCCGAAACGTCAATATATGCATTGTCCTGTCTTGTAAAGCTATCTCTATACTTCGGAGAAGTGTATACTATACACCCACCACTTCCTCTGCTTACCAGCTTTACAGCAGCACTGCACTTATTTGGCTGTTTCCTCTATATCAGGTGACTTCGATTTTTCCCCATACACAGGTCACGACGTCATAGCAGGTCTGAATTCTTCCAGCCAATCGACAACAAACGAGCATGGCTTTACTCCGCCTTCTACGATCACGTGGCTGCTCAAGACGGAAATCCGTTGGTCCGTGTATTTGGGATTGTTACGATAAACGCTGCATCAAAAATCTACTGCACCTTCAGCACAGAGGGTAGGACCATGAAGTCGACTGGCAATATCACTGTGCTACCAGACACCCACAGAAAGAAGTAAGTGCCCGTATGTACCAGAACAATTCCCATCTCTCTGAGCTGCATCCTTTAATTGCTTTGGTAGTTTAGTAATGAAAAGTAATGAAATAATCTTTTAATGCACGCAGGCGTTACAGATGATTGGCACTTATGACCGCTAATTAAGTGTATGCTCTGTAAAAAAAAAAATAATAACCTTATCATAATTATATAATGCCTTACTCATCATAATCCTATTACGCCCTACTCCCCAAAATCCTATCATGCCTTACTCATCATAAGTCTATATCATAATCCTATCATACCTTATGGTTACGGCTTCGGTTGTGGAAGGCCCCGGCATCCTTCCAAAGTGGTCAACAGGGAATTAGTTGGTCGTTAGGCAAGATGCCGGTCTCCAGACAGAGAGGTTGTGAGTTCAAATCCCAGCTGCACCGGTTGGGATTTTTATCTGTGATTTCTCTCTGCGGCAACCACCCCTGGTCCCAGCAGCCAGGCCTGGCTTTAAGCGTCAGTTACTCATTGACGGAAGAAAAAAAAAAATATTGGTACCTCCGAAGTCAGAGCTATGAGGCTAGGGACCCCTATGCACTCGCCTGCCATTGGGAAAAAAACTTATGAACGCGCAAAATTCAGTTCCTAGTCTCTAGCGATTTTACTAGAGGTGAAAGCTAGCGCACACCAAAAAAGTAGTTAAAATAAAATAGGACTAAAATATGCAAGATTTCGCATAAGCGAGTCATCAAAGACACTAAATAAGAAAGAAACGACATGTTATATGATGCTTGAAGTGTAATATTTTATTTTAAAATGTGCACGTTGTACAGCTACCTTTAATCTTATATTAGAGTATGTAAAACATATCTTGAAAACGTTGAAAACAGACAAACTTTAGTGGAAGTTACCAAATGTATGTTAGTTGTAGCTCATATCTTGGTGGGTGTATGTGCTGGCCACGGTTCATATCTTGGTGGGTGTATGTGCTGGCCACGGTTCATATCTTGGTGGGTGTATGTGCTGGCCACGATTCATATCTTGGTGTATGTCTGTGCTGGCCATGGTTCATATCTCGGTGGGTGTATGTGCTGGCCATGGTTCATATCTTGGTGGGTGTATGTGCTGGCCATGGTTCATATCTTGGTGGGTGTATGTGCTGGCCATGGTTTATATCTTGGTGTATGTCTGTGCTGGCCATGGTTCATATCTTGGTGGGTGTATGTGCTGGCCATGGTTCATATCTTGGTGGGTGTATGTGCTGGCCATGGTTCATATCTTGGTGGGTGTATGTGCTGGCCATGGTTTATATCTTGGTGTATGTCTGTGCTGGCCATGGTTCATATCTTGGTGGGTGTATGTGCTGGCCATGGTTCATATCTTGCTGGGTGTATGTGCTGGCCATGGTTCATATCTTGGTGGGTGTATGTGCTGGCCATGGTTCATATCTTGGTGGGTGTATGTGCTGGCCATGGTTCATATCTTGGTGTATGTCTGTGCTGGCCATGGTTCATATCTTGGTGTATGTCTGTGCTGGCCATGGTTCATATCTTGGTGGGTGTATGTGCTGGCTACGGTTCATATCTTGGTGTATGTCTGTGCTGGCCATGGTTCATATCTTGGTGTATGTCTGTGCTGGCCATGGTTCATATCTTGGTGGGTGTATGTGCTGGCATGGTTCATATCTTGGTGGGTGTATGTGCTGGCCATGGTTCATATCTTGGTGGGTGTATGTGGTGGCCATGGTTTATATCTTGGTGTATGTCTGTGCTGGCCATGGTTCATATCTTGGTGGGTGTATGTGCTGGCCATGGTTCATATCTTGCTGGGTGTATGTGCTGGCCATGGTTCATATCTTGGTGGGTGTATGTGCTGGCCATGGTTCATATCTTGGTGGGTGTATGTGCTGGCCATGGTTCATATCTTGGTGTATGTCTGTGCTGGCCATGGTTCATATCTTGGTGTATGTCTGTGCTGGCCATGGCTCATATCTTGGTGTGTGTCATGTTAGTCATATCTCATATCTTGGTGTGTATCCGTGTTAATCATGTCTCATATCATTGTGTGTCTGTGTTTAGTCATATCTCATATCTTAGTGTGTATCTGTCTTAGTCATGTATCATATCTTTGTGCGTGCATGTCTGTGAAAGTCATATCTCATATCTTTGTGAGCATGTCTATGATAGTCACATATTATACCTTTGTGTGTGCTTGTCTATGTTAGTCATATCTCATATATTTGTGTGTATGTCTGTGCTGGCCATGGCTCATATCTTGGTGTGTGTCATGTTAGTCATATCTCATATCTTGGTGTGTATCCGTGTTAATCATGTCTCATATCATTGTGTGTCTGTGTTTAGTCATATCTCATATCTTAGTGTGTATCTGTCTTAGTCATGTATCATATCTTTGTGCGTGCATGTCTGTGAAAGTCATATCTCATATCTTTGTGAGCATGTCTATGATAGTCACATATTATACCTTTGTGTGTGCTTGTCTATGTTAGTCATATCTCATATATTTGTGTGTATGTCCATGATAGTCACATCTCATCTTCGTGTGTGTCTGTCTATGTTAGTCATGTCTCACATCTTTATGTGTTTGCGTTTAGTCATATCACATATATTTGTGTGCGCATGTCTATGTTAGTCACATCTCCTATCTCTATCTTAGTGTGCAGGACTGTGTTTAGTCACATCTCATATCTTAGTGTGTGTGTGTGCGCGTGTGTGTGTGCGCGTGTGTGTGTGTGCGCGCGCGCGTGTGTGTGTGTGTGTGTGTGTGTGTGTGTGTGCGTGCGTGTGTGTGTGCGTGCGTGCGTGCGTGCGTGCGTGCGTGCGTGCGTGCGTGCGTGCGTGCGTGCGTGCGTGCGTGCGTGCGTGCGTGCGTGCGTGCGTGCGTGCGTGCGTGCGTGCGTGCGTGCGTGCGTGCGTGTGTGTGTGTGTGTGTGTGTGTGTGTGTGTGTCTGTATTAGTCATATCTCATAATTTGGTGTGTGTCAGTGTTAGTCATGCCTCATATCGTTGTGTGCATATCAGTGTTAGTCACATCTCATATCTGTGTGTGTGCATGTCTGTGTTAGTCACCTCTAGTGACTCGGGCAGACGGTGCTCGTAAACCTGGGAGGGCCGACCATCTAAGGGCAGAATCCCCCTACAGAAAAGACAATCTGCTGTCTTGCAGGAAGATTGGGGACAATCAGAGGCTAAGGAAAGCAAACCTGAACAAAATGCTGGCTGAAATCGGATGCACTGGGCAACTGGCGCAGAACACAGTGCAACGTTTTAACAGGTATTCAAGCAGAGTGAAACTAACACTCTAATTGACTTTAATTATGATGTCAATTCACTAAAACAGACAGCTGTCTTCGTGAGAGAGTCTGATTGAGTCCTGATCGCTGAGAGAGAGAGAGAGAAAAAAAACATTAGCATAAACAGAGAAAATAATACAATATCCGTGATATGATGTTATTAACCAATATAATTTGAAATAAAAACTCAGACCCGAACACTTCCTGGCAGTGTTGTGCTCGCCTTGATTCTATTTACACGTATCTGGAGATAAACGAAACATGTGACGACTGCACTGAACAAGCGGTCTTTTTCTTCCAGTCCTACAATTGAGTTATTGAGTTAGTTGCGGGTCATCATCATTGCACTCCGAACATATCCATAGGTGCTCAGATCCCCTCCTCAGCAATTCCCTCAGTGTCCAGTGACTGACGACTCCAGTTCTATGTTGGTTGATAAGTCTTCTTACACGGCCACTAAGTGTCTCATTTCTGGCTGTGCCCATCTTAACTCCCATTTACATCATCCGAAGAAGTGACGTGGATCTGTGTTTGTCGAAGTCCTGTGCTCTTCCCACATCTCGGAGGGCATTGATGATGTCCGCCCGATCCATTGGTTGCTGGTCCTCAACGACAGCGCAGCTAGCCAACCTGTCCGCTCTTTAATTTCCCCGTACTCCCGCATGTCCAGGGACAAAGACAAAGGTGACCTTACGTATTTTGGATTTCTGCAACGACTCTACCCATTGCATGCGTACAGAGCCCGCCTCCACTTTTTTTATCATGCTCATCGAATCACTCAGTATACATGCGTGGATGTAGTCTTGTGACTCTAACCATTTGAATGACTTGGTCACTGCCATCACCTCCATTGTCATGCTACTCGTGGTCATGACGTATGCACTAGTGTCTTTCCTTGACTATTCTGCCTGCCGAGCGTGCTGTAAATGCCCATGCCATTCTTTTTTGGTGTCGTCTTACAGATCCGTCTGTATAGATGACTGCATCTTTCTCATCGATGTTATCGCATATGAGACCGTTGACCTCAGCATTAAACACGACCGAGTTCTGTTCCCTACTTTTCCTGTCGAGTGTGACAATACACGAGAAAGTCCCCTTGAAAGACGTAGGCACCGGTATCGACTCCTCACCAACACTGATATAGGTAAGCCCACAGACCTGTTTGATGACATCTTCTGCTCGACCCACCCATGATTTGCCTCTTTTTAGCCTGGCACCTTTCTCAGTGTTGACCACGTGGTGCAATGGATGCTCTGTATCTGTACTAATCTTCAGGTATGCTCATGCTCTCCAGATATTGATTCTGTCATCCAAGGTTGGAAAGTCAAGAAGATACCTCACTGCTACACAGCCCCTTGTACATCCCAAGATAATTCGCATGGCTTCATTTTGTATTTTCTCCAGCCTATCAATTTGAGTCGCACTGACAGTAATAATTGCCAGGGCATACTCGATTGGTGCGAGGACTAATCCCTGGAGCAGAAGAGTAAGTAGCCTCTGCTCGATGTTGGCAGCTGCCATGACCTTCAAGGCGGTTAATCCTTTGCGGGATTTTGTTATAACATGGTCAACGTGGTCCCGAACACACAGGCTGCGATCAAACTTAACTCCGAGCTATGTCATCAACTTGTCCCTTCTCACCTCATCAGCTCCCATTCGTACTACCGGTGTGGTCGTATTAACGATATGATTGTTCAGGGAGAACCATGAAACTGATGCTTTATTAGGATTAACCGAGGCAGCTGATACTCCACACCAGGAAGAAATACGATCGATTCCCCGTCTGTCTCTTCCCTGTCGATATACCAGAACATCATCAGCGAAAGTCATAGTTCTTCCCCTCCCATCCAGCTGTTGTTCCGTGATCGTTATTGTGTACATCTTAAATAGAACTGGTGACAATGGTGAGCCTTGTGGCAGCCCTAGTTAAATGGATGTTGGCTCGGAAGACCAACTTCCACATCTGAGTATCACCTTCCTCTGAAACAGTGCCGCAGCGATCCACCTAATGAGAAAGGTGTGCACCTCTAGTTTGAGGAGCATATGCATGAGATATTCAAATGGTACCCTATTGTATGCATCTTCCAGATCTATAGCAGCAGCACATGTCTCCTCTCGTCTGTGGAAGCCTTCGAAGACGTCATAAGCAAAGACTGCCGGGTTGAACCACGTCTCTTTGTTATATCTATAACCTCCGAGTGTGGGTGGGAATGCGCGTTTCTGTTCAAGGTGACAGGTGAGGACACGGGCAACTATTTTGTGCAGCAGCTTGCCCGCAGTGTTCTGCATTGTGCTGATTCTGTAGGCAATTATGTGAGAATGTTCCTTGTTTGGCTTCGGTAGCGGTAGTAAGTAGCTGTGAAGCCACTCCTCCTTAATCTGCCCACTCCGAATGCCGACATTAAACTCATTGGCCAGTTTTGTCAAGTCGTCTTCAGCTAAATCGCCTGTGTCGTCATACCGAACACCATCTGGACCAGGAGCAGTGTTATGTGACCTTTTAAGTGTCGTGCGAATGGTATCGGTTGTGATTGTGAGATCTTCTCCCAGTCCTACATTATTACACAATTTTGACAGCGATCCCCGTATCCTCATTCTTACAGCCTCATTTCTTTGGTCCGTCTGCTCAATGTAGTGGGCAAGCAGGGTCTTCCCTTTCATCAGATGTGTGCCATACCGGGCCTGTGCTCTGAAAGTCTGGTATGCCTCTGTGTCGTATTGTGCCATTCATGCTCTGATGAAGGCGACAGAATGTGGCTAGCGATTTTTCTGAGCACACTTTTCTACAGAAGTCATCCCATTTGGCATCCTTAGCCTGCTTAGCACATAGTTTGAAGTGCATCATTTTTTGGTCGACCTCTACTTTCAGACGCTTCAAGAGCTCAGGTTGTGTTCTTCCATTCTTTCTAGCTTTCTGCCATGTCTTGGCCGTTTGTCTCTTGCTCCGCCAAGCTTCATCTACTTCTACGTTCCACCAGGGTGGCTGCATCCATCTCCCCTGCCTCCTACGAGGGGCGCTCTGTTTCCTATGTCTGATTTTACTAATGACGTCCTGGTCTGTTTTCTCGTAGTGGAATGTATGGAGCTTTCTTTTCTGGCTTCTATTTCTGCTTTTCTCAATTAGGAGGACACGTGGATAGTGATCACTTCCGTGGAACCCCAGTGCACTCCACCTGCAAACCGGTGCGAAGGTGGAAGACACCAGTGCCAGGTCTATGACACTATCAGAGTCCCCTGTTCGAGTGGCCATTCGTGTTGCCCTTCCATCATTCAAGCACACTAAATCGACTGACACTAGCGCGTTCTCTGGGTGTTCTCCCTGCTTGTTGGTTATGACGTTACCCCACTGGTTGCCTCTAGCATTAAAGTCTCCGCAGAAAATGACGTTCTCTTCGTCGAACTCGAAGAGATTCTGCCATTGTTGTGTGTTCACCTTCCCATTACAGGCATACACATTAACAATCACGAAATGAACTGGGGTCTGCACCCTAACTGCATGTACTTACAATTCTGCATTGTCCTACGCAGACATATCAACCTCAGCTGCCACCATATTGTTGCGCACAGGGATGGCCTGCCCAAGGTGTCGCCTATTGTAGAAACAATGAAATCCAGGAGTACTTACTGTCCTGTTACCATGAAGATTTTCTTGCAAAACCATTATATCGGCGCCGCACAGTAGCTTATCAAGAATGGGCCGTCGTTGATATATCCACATTTCCAATATGTAACGCGCACATACTTCAGGCCTAGCCTCTCACACTTCGACAGTTTAACGCCACCTCTTTTATCTTGTCGTGTTTTCCTTCTTCGATGTTGTCGTTTGGGCTGCATCTGAATACTTACCGTCGTCATAGAATCAAATATATTGTCGCTGAACATCGATGCTGTGGATGGTCTAGACTCACGTGCACTTACTCAGCAGCACGGTCCAGAACCCGTTTCCACGTTATAAACTGGCCAACTCCAGTAAATAGCTCTGCAGCACGCGAATACCCTGTGAGCCTTTTACAAATTAAATGAATTACGCGTCCTTGACGACAAACAGGCGAAAACAAACCGCCATTTTTTTACGCGTTCAATAGCGCAATCAACAACAAAGATGAGTATCAGTGATCAAATAAATAAATTGTAACAAAATGCAATGAATCAAAAGAAGCAAAGTGATTTACATCGAATAGAAAGCGCGTACAATCACATGATCCCTTCAAATATCAATATAAACAAACAAATAAACAGAAAAGTTCACTGGAAATCATCACTTATCTGTGAGTCCTCTGAAGAAGACAGCGAACAGGGCGCCATATTCCCCGGAAGTCCTACAATTCCACCCGGCACTCCCCAGTTATTGGATAATGCCACAAAGAAAGTTTTTTTTTGATTTTTTTTTCCACAGTTCATTCTTAAATCTTCAAATTTGAATGCTGAAAATGATGAATCTTCAAATCTGAAAGCTGCTAATGATGAATCTTAAAATCCGAAAGCTGATAATGATGAATCTTAAAGTATTAATGCTGATAATGATGAATCTCCAAATCTGAAAGCTGATAACGATGTATCTTCAAATTGTAATGCTGATATTGAAGAATCTTAAAATCTGAAAGCTGATAATGACGAATCTTCAAATCTGAAAACTGATAATGATCATACCTTCCTCATCATAATCATATCATGCCTTACTAATTATAATCCAATTATACTTTACTCATTATAATCCTGGGTGTCCGGTTAGCGCAATCGATAGGCGGTTGGCTTACCACGGCAACAGCCAGGGTTCGTACCCTGGCGAGGACACCTGGGTTTTACTAATTCCCTAAAAATTAGTGGGAGCCGCGATAGCTCAGTGGTTAGTGAACTGGACTACTACGGACAAGAGGTAGGGTTCGATCCCAACCGACGGCTTCCGGGTTCACCCAGCCTTAAATGGGTACCGGATTTTTTCTGGGAAAGTAAAGCAGCACGGGCGTAATACCGACCACATTACCCCAAAAATCATGTGCTGAAGGTCTGTAAAATATAGGGTCACTAACACCATATTTCCCTATACGCCGCCACTTGGCGTGACGGGGGGTACTTTACTTTTTACTTTTACATTATAATCCTATCGTACCTTACTCATTATTATCCTATCATACATTACTCATTATAATCGTTCATACCTTACTCACTATAATCCTATCATACCTTACTTAAAGAGACAAATAGGTGAAAACAGATATATACCTATGTTTCATAGATTACACCAAGGCATTTGACAAAGTAAAGCACCAAGAAATAATCAAAATTTTAGAAAGCATAAACGTAGACAGCAAAGATCTAAGAATAATAAAGAACATGTACTGGCAACAAACAGCGGCCATAAGAATTGGAAACCAATTGGGAATGTTTCAACAAATAAAACAGGGTGTTAGACAGGGTTGTGTGCTGTCACCAGATTTGTTTAATATTTATAGTGAGATTATTTTAAGATCCATAAGGGACATGCCTGGAATAACAATTGGAGTCATAATATAAATAATCTAAGGTATGCTGGTGATACAGTCTTAATCGCTAAGAGTGAAAATGAGTTACAAGAAATGTTTAACATTATAGTGAAGGAAAGCAAAAATAAAGGACTCAGCCTTAATAGCAAAAGGACAGAGGTAATGGTAACAACAAAGAAAAAGACATCACTTCAGTGCAAAATAAAGAAAAATGGAACAATATTAAAACAGGTAAATGAATTTAGATATTTGGGAACTTTGTTAACCTCAGACGGAAGATGTACAAAAGAGGTGAGATGCAGAATGGCTCAGGCAAAAGCAGCTTTCCAAAAAATGAGGAAGATACTATGCAATCCATTTTTTACAATAGAATCTAGAAAAAGAGTTCTTAAATGTTATATAGAGCCAGCCTTAACATATAGATGCGAATCATGAACAATAGGACAACAGACAAAAAAATCACTGGAGTCTGTAGAATTGTGGTTTTACAGAAGAATGTTGAGAGTACCATGGACAGCTAAGAAGAGTAATGAAAAATTTCTGAAAGAGATTAAAGCAAAAAGAGAGCTAATTTCCAATATTAGGAAGAAACAATCATCATTTTTTGGCCATGTAATGAGAAGAGAACAACTGGAATATATTGTAACAACTGGAAAAATTGAGGGACGAAGAGATAGAGGGAAGCAAAGAGAAAAAAATAATAGACAGATCAAGAGAATGGCTTGGCAGAAGGTCAACAACAGAAATGATAAATAGCTGCCGAGATCGAAAATTGTGGAGAGACATGATCACCTACGCCAGTAGGCCCGGTACTTGATGATGACCTTACTCATTATAATCGTATCATTTCTTACTCGTTATAAACCTATCATACCAATACTCCTTATAATCCTATCATGCCTTACTCCTTATAATCCTATCATGCCTTACTCATTATAATCCTATCATGCCTTACTCATTATAATCCTATACCTCACTCATAATCCTATTATGCCTTACTCATTATAATCCTATCATGCCTTACTCATTATAATCCTATACCTTACTCATAATCTTATCATGCATTACTCATATTCCAATCATACCTTACTCATTATAATCCTATCATGCCTGACTCATTATAATCCTACCATGCCTTACTCATTATAATCCTACCATGCCTTACTCATTATAATCTTATCATACCTTCGTCATAATTCTAACATTCCTTACTCATTATAATCCTATCATGCCCTACTCATAATCCTACCATGTCTGGCTCATTATAATCCTGTAATACCTTACTCATTATAATCCTATCATCCCTGACTCATTATAATCCTACCATGCCTTACTCATTATAATTTGTAACATGCCGTACTCATTATAATCCTACCATGCCTTCATCATCATCATCATAATCATCATCATCGAGTGCCGTCTCCGCAACGAAGGTTGGCTACCATGGAGCGCCATTCTGCTCTCTCTCTCTCTCTCTCTCTCTCTCTCTCTCTCTCTTGTTTTGATGGTGCAGGTTGTCATAGGCTGGTTTGTCCATCTTTTGATGTTACTCGCCCATGTTAGTCTTGATCTGCCTCTGCCTCTTTTACCTTGTATTTTCCTCTCCAGGATTACTTTTAGTAGGCTGTTGTGTCTTTTAACATGACCCAAAAATGTCATTTGTCTTGCTCTAATTGTGTTTAGTAGTTCTCTTTTCATTTTTAGTTGTTTTAAGACTTCATCGTTTGTTTCCTTTTCCTTCCATCCAATTCTACCTATTCTTCTATATATCCACATTTCAAAGGCTTCAATTCTCTGTTCTGTTTTCTTGTCTGGTGTCCATGTTTCTACACCATATAGGAATATTGAGAAGATGTAACGTTTTGCTATTCTTAGTTTTAGCCCTGGTGTTATTTGTTTTGATGTTAGTATGTTCTTCAACAAACCAGTAGAAGAGATCGATCACTTTATCTATCTTGGAAGTCACATTGATCGAGAAGGGGATACAAGTAAAGAAATTAGTATCAGAATTGTTAAAGCAGCAATGCCTTTCAGAAGCCTTGAAAAGTTGTGGAAATCAAAACTCATCAGCACAAACACAAAACTTAGGCTATTCAAATCAAATGTACTATCAACCCTTACGTATGCGTGTGAAAGCTGGAAACAACAAGAGATATAGAAACAAAGTTGAACGCATTCGAAAATAAATGTCTAAGGAAAATACTTGGTATAGAATGGAACGAATTCAAAACAAACGAGGAAATTAGAGAAATCGCCAACCACTAATATCTTACGTAATAAAGAAAAGATGATGGTCATATGTTGGACATGTGATGAGAAGAGATAATAACAGAATAGCAAAGCAAGCCCTCATATGGGAAACAACAGGTAAGAGAAAAAGAGGAAGACCCAGGGAGACACTGAGAAGAACATTGATGAGAGAGGCAAGAGCAGCAGGAGTCGGCTCCCTCAATGAGATAGATCTGCTTGCACAGAACAGAGACAGATGGCGAGATTTGATAAAATATCTTTAAAAGAAAACTGCTAGAACAAAAATTCAGATAGGAGAAGGTGTATCTTGGTCTACGCCATTGGGGCCGGCTACGGCTCGAAAGGTCAATAGATAGATAGATAGATGTTCTTCGTGACATTAAAATTACTTTTTGCAATTCCTATTCTTTTGTTTATTTCAGTTGTGCATTTTCCACCACTGGTTATAGTATGTCCAAGGTAGTTGAAGTTCTGAACTGTCTCCAGGTCTATTCCTTCAATTTTGATATCCACTTGTGGGTTTTGAGTATTTTCTTTCTTTGTTATGATCATAGTTTTAGGCTTTTTGATATTCATATCTAGTCCATATTTTTTGCTTGTCATGTTTATTTCATTAAGTAATTGTTGTAGATCTTTAGGATTTTCTGCTAGTAGTACAGTATCGTCAGCATATCTTAGGTTATTGGTTATCTTTCCATTAATTTGTAGGCCTGGCATCTCTGTGATATTTTTAAAGATTTACTCAGTGTATAGATTGAACAAGCTTGGTGATAGGATGCATCCCTGTCTTACTCCTCTTTTTATATCAATGGGTGTAGAGGTCACTTTGTTATATTTTATTATTGCTCTTAGCTCCCAGTATAGATTACATATTAGTCGTATGTCCATGTCTTCTAGATGTATCTCCTTTAAGCATTCTATAAGTTGTTTGTGGTGTACTCTATCAAAAGCTTTAGTGTAGTCTATGAAGCAGGCATATATTGGTTTGTTTACTTCTGTGTACTTTTCGATTAATGTTCTCATGCAGAATATGGCTTCTTTTGTCCCGCTATTTTTCCTAAATCCAAATTGCTGCTCATCTAATTCAGTATTGATTTTATTCTGAATCCTTCCTTGTATAACTTTTAGCAAGATTTTTGTAACATGGCTCATTAGGCTTATTGTTCTAAAGTCACTGCATTCAACTGCACCGTTCCTTACTCATTATAATCCTATCATGCTTTACTCATCATAATCATGTCAAGGAGTGGTGGGAAGCTTTTTCTTTAATGTTTCCTATTATTTTTGTGTGTGTTCTGTAGTCTGTCAAATTCTTTGACGAACTTTCAAGCTCAGACCACACAGGAGAATGTGGAGTTGTTATACTGACTGGTCTGCTCCGTTTAGTTTCACTGACTCATCACCTTCATCGCGTTTAAAAAAAAAAAAAAAAAAAAAAAAAAAAAAAAATTCGACAGGGCCACTAACATTTCCTCAGCATGCTGTCCCTAGCATGAAACACGCCTATCACACACCAGCGAAAACACTGAAGATAGCCTCAGCTGGACGAACTCTGCAGCACCGAGACGAACATTGGTCCTCAGCCACCTTACGATATGCGTGGCAGGTTCCAATTAGTTCTATACTCTACCCTCCCCACTCCACCGTGGGTCAAGCCCTGTGACAACACGGGTGTTATTGAGATTAATGACACTTAATTTCACTCATATAAGTGGCAAAAAATATGGCATACACAAGCAAGCAACACTTGTGCGTGTCATTGCGTCACAATTTACGACCATTCTATTTAGTGATATGGGTGTGGATGTGCGTGCGTTTTTTTTATACTCCATTGTTTACGCGTATGTATTGATAAAGTAACAAACACTCTGATACGCAATTCATTATTATTTTTGTTTTTATTCCCAGCGGCCTTCCATGTTATCTACAGTGTCCCCTGCACAATGACGACCACCCAACCCACGTCTCCATAAGTTTCGAGACAACAGCAAAACCAACCAATCGCCTGCCGATCCTGTATCCGGGACCTCGTATTAGAAACTTCACCGTCTGTTACTCCGTCCTACACAGCCGCTTCAACATGACGAGCCAGCTCATCCAGTCCATAGAAATGAACCGGATACTGGGAGCAGAGCATTTTGTTGTGTACAAGAACAGCATCTCCAACAATGTTCACCGAATTCTGTCCTGCTACCAGCAGGACGGCCTGGTTACCGTTCTTCCCTGGCCATTACCAACTTCCGCCAGCTGGTCACACGCTCAGATGACGGCTTTGAACGACTGTTTCTACAGGAGCCGGAACACGTCCAGATTTGTGGTTGTCGTGGACACAGACGAGTTGATCGTGCCACAATATCACAACACTTGGATGGAGCTCATCCATGGCGTGTCATCTCAAGAAATTGACGTTTCCCAATTCATGAATTCATTAGAACCATCCAGTAAGGGACACAACCTAACGGGCTGTTTTATAGTGAGATCAAGTAAGTTTATTCGCAACACGACAACACAATGGGATCAACTGCCCTCGCAGGTTACGTTCGAGGAGGATGAAAAGAGAAACATTCTGAAATACGAGATTTTACAACTTTCTCAATTTTGGCGAGAAGAATACATCTTTATTCACACAATCAGATCGAAATATATCGCTCGCCCAGAGCTAGTCCACACCACTGGAATTCATTCAGTGTGGAATTTTACGAGTCACAATTTCTGTCTAAGAATAAACGAAACTGTTGCACTTGTACATCATTACAGAACTACTAAAATTAAAATGGCACTTGTTAAAAACACAAACATGCTTAAATTTAAGCAAATCTTATACTCTCGTGTTATGGAGCAGATAAAACGGTTCCCCGAGATATTCCCATAAACCCTCGACTGCAACTCGGTTGTGGTTTTATAACAGCACTGTCCAACGCGGCGCCCGAGGGTGCCAGGACACCCTCGACATACTTTCATGTCGCTAAACTTTACTCGGTAAACTTTCAACAGCAACAGCCTTGTGGACCGCTTCAACAACAACAGCGTTGTGGACCGCTTCATCAACAACAGCGTTGTGGACCGCTTCATCAGCAACAGCCTTGTGGACCGCTTCATCAGCAACAGCGTTGTGGACCGCTTCATCAGCAACAGCCTTGTGGACCGCTTCAACAACAACAGCGTTGTGGACCGCTTCAACAACTACAGCGTTGTGGACCGCTTCATCAGCAACAGCCTTGTGGACCGCTTCATCAGCAACAGCGTTGTGGACCGCTTCAACAACAACAGCGTTGTGGACCGCTTCATCAGCAACAGCGCTGTGGACCGCTTCATCAGCAACAGCCTTGTGGACCGCTTCATCAGCAACAGCGTTGTGGACCGCTTCATCAGCAACAGCCTTGTGGACCGCTTCATCAGCAACAGCCTTGTGGACCGCTTCATCAGCAACAACGTTGTGCACCGCTTCATCAGCAACAGCGTTGTGGACCGCATCAACAACAACAGCGTTGTGCACCGCTTCATCAGCAACAGTGTTGTGGAACTCTTCAACAACAACAGCATTGTGGACCGCTTCATCAGCAACAGCGTTGTGAAACTCTTCAACAACAACAGCGTTGTGGAACTCTTCAACAACAACAGCGTTGTGGACCGCTTCATCAGCAACAGCGTTGTGGACCGCTTCATCAGCAACAGCCTTGTGGACCGCTTCATCAGCAACAGCGTTGTGGAACTCTTCAACAACAACAGCGTTGTGGACCGCTTCATCAGCAACAGCCGTGTGGACCGCTTCATCAGCAACAGCGTTGTGGACCGCTTCAACAACAACAGCGTTGTGGAACTCTTCAACAACAACAGCGTTGTGGACCGCTTCATCAGCAACAGCCGTGTGGACCGCTTCATCAGCAACAGCGTTGTGGACCGCTTCATCAGCAACAGCCTTGTGGACCGCTTCATCAGCAACAGCGTTGTGGACCGCTTCATCAGCAACAGCCTTGTGGACCGCTTCATCAGCAACAACGTTGTGGACCGCTTCATCAGCAACAGCGTTGTGGACCGCTTCAACAACAACAGCGTTGTGGACCGCTTCATCAGCAACAGTGTTGTGGAACTCTTCAACAACAACAGCATTGTGGGCCGCTTCATCAGCAACAGCGTTGTGAAACTCTTCAACAACAACAGCGTTGTGGAACTCTTCAACAACAACAGCGTAGTGGACCGCTTCATCAGCAACAGCGTTGTGGACCGCTTCATCAGCAACAGCGTTGTGGAACTCTTCAACAACAACAGCGTTGTGGACCGCTTCATCAGCAACAGCCGTGTGGACCGCTTCATCAGCAACAGCGTTGTGGACCGCTTCATCAGCAACAGCCTTGTGGACCGCTTCAACAACAACAGCGTTGTGGAACTCTTCAACAACAACAGCGTTGTGGACCGCTTCATCAGCAACAGCCTTGTGGACCGCTTTAACAACAACAGCGTTGTGGACCGCTTCATCAGCAACAGCCTTGTGGACCGCTTCAACAACAACAGCGTTGTGGACCGCTTCAACAACAACAGCGTTGTGGACCGCTTCAACAACAACAGCGTTGTGGGCCGCTTCAACAACAACAGCGTTGTGGAACTCTTCAATAACAACAGCGTTGTGGACCGCTTCATCAGCAACAGCATTGTGGACCGCTTCATCAGCAACAGCCTTGTGGACCGCTTCATCAGCAACAGCGTTGTGGAACTCTTCAACAACAACAGCGTTGTGTACCGCTTCATCAGCAACAGCCTTGTGGACCGATTCATCAGCAACAGCGTTGTGGACCGCTTCATCAGCAACAGCGTTGTGGAACTCTTCAACAACAACAGCGTCGTGGACCGCTTCAACAACAACGGAGATGTGGACCGCTTCAACAACAATAGCGATAGTGACCACTTAAACATCACCAGCAACTGAAGCCATTTCAAAAGCACCAGGGATGGGGACCTTAAGTTTGGTTTGATAATAATACACATGGTATTAACTGCATGCCCATTAAATACTGCCAGCAATTAGTGAGTACATCGTCATTATATTACCGACATTTAAAGTGTGATGTAGTAAATAAGTGAATTCTTGTCATTTTTAAATCATGAAAAACAGTAAACAAACAAATAACAACAGGAAGTCTAAATCGTGCCTATATATAAACAGCTTGATACGTGTAACCATATACAGATTCTTTGTTGTCTGCTTTACAAAGACATATCACTTACGGGTTTCCTGGAGTGTAAAGATGTCGATTCTGTATTACAATAAATCAGGCATGCACCCTGTCAACAAGTGATGAGTTGTCAATGAAGTAGAAGAGTGTGTCCCCATCAGTCATCTACCCTGTCAACATGTGATGAGTTGTCAATGAAGTAGAAGAGTGTATCCCCATCAGTCATCTACCCTGTCAACATGTCATGAGTTGTCAATGAAGTAGAAGAGAGTATCCCCATCAGTCATCTACCCTGTCAACATGTCATGAGTTGTCAATGAAGTAGAAGAGAGTATCCCCATCAGTCATCTACCCTGTCAACATGTGATGAGTTGTCAATGATGTAGAAGAGTGTGTCCCCATCAGTCATCTACCCTGTCAACATGTCATGAGTTGTCAATGAAGTAGAAGAGTGTATCCCCATCAGTCATCTACCCTGTCAACATGTGATGAGTTGTCAATGAAGTAGAAGAGTGTATCCCCATCAGTCATCTACCCTGTCAACATGTAATGAGTTGTCAATGAAGTAGAAGAGTGTATCCCCATCAGTCATCTACCCTGTCAACATGTCATGAGTTGTCAATGAAGTAGAACAATGTCCCCCTTTACATAATTGTTATTAAACTTCGCGGTACTAAACAACAACATTTTAATGTGATGAGGCCAGTGATTTTTCTCACTGTTGATATAGCCTGTCTCGCGTTCTACGCCTTCCTGCTTTGATCAATGGCTTACATATAGAATGAATTACAAGACATTTACTTTTGTGTTCGCAAACCATTTGATTTGTTTTGTCAGTAAGTATCTCACGACTGATCCCATGTCCTTTCTCTTGTCGTCTAATTACTAATATCATCGCTTATGACCACTCCAACTGCCTTCATCAAATTATTGACTAAAACTTCATTTTATTGACTGGTGAACGGCCATGTTTGGCCGTGGTGGAGAGATAAAGAAAGTGACAGAGATAGTGAGATCACTTGGAGTGAAATCAATTTAATTTTCATCAAGGGAAATAATGATGATGAATTGCAATGTATTTGTGTTTTTATTGAGGTTACTTCCCATTAGTGTTTTTTTTTTTAAGTTAAGTAGAGAACCGCACAAGAGAAGTTGCTCAACAACACAAAAAAACGTTCAACAGCTACAGATGGGCAACATCCCATTCCGTCACCCAATAATACAAACACTAGGAAACATAACAGCAGGAAAGGGAAACAGAAGTGCAAAAGACAGCAAATTATATCTCCCATCGACGTTGAATGGCAAATGAGGAAGGAAAGAAGAAAAAGAAAGACTAGATAGCGTTATAGTGGTGTCAACTGTTTTTAACCTACCATTTCAATGTTCCTTTGTTGAGGCGCCGACGACTAATATACTCGCATTAATTTACTCCCCTCATTAAGTCATATTATCATCATCATTGTCTACCGTCTCCGCATTGACGTTTGGCTATTATAGAGCGACATTTCACCTAGTTTCTTGCCTGGATGGTACAAGTTGGCATAGGTTCTCCCGACCATCTCATGATGTTATACACCCATTTGTGTTACTGTTTTCCTCTGCTTCGTTTACCTTTCTATTTTCCCTTCCTAAAGGATACCAGTAAGGTCTTGTATCTCTTTATGTCTTTACAAATATTCATTTTCTCTTGTTCGACTTCTGTTAGCGATAAACACGAATCTATCAAATGTGCAAGGTATTAAATATATTACGCAGGGCCGCGAGCAGAGCTGCAAGGAACTAGTAAATTAAGCACAATGGTGTTAAGTAGCTCAACTAGTAGAGAGACAAGTCAAACTACGATGTTTAGGCAAAAGCCTTCATCAGTACAAACCAAATATTCTAAAAGAAAATAGTTCTCTCACTATTTACATCTGTGGGAGACTGGGGTGGTCTGTTTTATGACGTCGGTCTCTGGACAAGAAGCTCCTGGATTCGATTCCTAGCACAGGCTGTGGAAGTTTTTCAAAAATCCAACCCGTGGTTTCTTCGTGGCTTTACCCTCCCTCTGTCTCTGGATAATGAGTTCCGATGACCAGCTATCTAGCAAAACGACGAAAAATAGGAGGTCCCGTGTGCACTCCCGCACGTTAAAGAATATTTGGAAGTTTAAAGTCGAAAAAGCAGGCCAAAATGGCCGTTGCCCCGCCAAAAATTGTGAAGCAAATCTACCCATTCATGCCGAAGACGGATGTGTCGGGCCGAAAGGTGCAGATATCACGGCTATGCCGTAAACTAGCGACACAACGCATCCACGCCCACCCATGGGTGAACGCTAAGAAGAGTTTTAACTGTTTAAAAACTGGACTGTTTGTTTGCTCCACTGCCCACCAAACTTCTATAAATCCATAAATTTATAAATAAATCCATATTTCAATGTCTTCAGTTTTCCTCTTTGTTTTCTTATTAAGTCTCCATGGGGCAAGATGCCGGCCTCGAGACAGAGAGGTTGTGGGTTCAAATCCCGGCTACACCGGTTAGGATTTTTATTTATGATTTCTCTATGCGGCAACCACCCCTGGTCTCAGCAGCGAGGCCCGGCTTGAAACGTCAATTACTGAAGGACGGAAAAAATATGAGTACCTTCGAAGTCGGAGTTATCTGCCTGTGCGGCGAGGGAACCGTGTCGCACGGCTGCAAGAGAAAAATAGATTAACACGCAAAATTCAGTTCCTAGTCTCTAGGGACTTCGCCAGAGGTCAATGCTGGTGAACGAACAAAAATGAGTAGATATGCCACTTTATTCTTATTAGTTGTAGTTCTGGTACTATATAGATACATTTTATAATTCGAAGATATCAGGTTGGGATTGGCAAAGTCAACACTAAATGATGATTAGTGACTAAGACAGAAAGAAAAAAAAACGAATACACTGAAATGTAAACAAGCCAAAGGTGTTATCTATCTACTATCTTTATTTCTATCTGCTTGGGTGTTGGAAATTGAAACAGTAAACCATGGATATTCTTTCAAAGACATTAAGGAACAAAGTTCCCCCATATAGTGGAGCGCATCGCTTTACCACCCCATACCTATTAACTTATTCAACAAAAGCGTATACAGTAAACAAGTAAGTTAGTACTATGGACGGATAATCAACCCAAAAAGGCATATATTAATTGACTAGATTATGTGTACAATGACGACTGGCGAATATATCAAAAAAGGAATGTGTATACTATACGCTAAGTCAACAACACTTGTAGAGAATAATTTGTTCAAATGTATTTCTCGTGGGTGCTATAGTTACTACTGTACTGGTTAGTGTTCTGGCAGAGCGCTTGTCAAATCGTTGATTCATGTTCAACTGAAATGAAATTTAAAACGCAGACTCTAACATCTCGTGGCGACTGCACTGGACAAGCGACCTATATATAGGTCTTCAGCAAACACTTTCCAAGTCGTTCTGTTTTTTTTTGCCATTCTTTTAAGATCATTCCATGTCTTCCCCATCATCTTCATCTCTGCTTCTATCTGTCTTCTCCAAGAATTCCTTGGTCTTCCTCTTTGTCTTTTCCCGTGGGGATTCCAATAAAGGGCCTGTTGTGTAATACTCTCAATTGGCTTCCGTAGTGTGTGTCCTATCCAGCGCCATCACTTTTTTTTTTAATTTGACCGAGAAATAGGGAGCGGCGAGTTACACAACTTGTCTGCTCCAAATTTCTCGGTCAAATAAAAAAGTGTAACTAAGACAAGGTGCATCGGGTGATAACAAGTAGAGGACAGAAAAATGAATGGTCACGTGATCAGAGGAGATCCAGAAACAATCACAGGCAGCGCCAACTAGCGGAGTATAAGAGAGAAGAAAAAGGAGAAGAGTTCTAAAACAATCACACGGAGCGCTATTTAATGGACTACATGAAGAATGAGAAAGAGAGAAGATCTAGAAATGATCATACGGAGCGCTATTTATGGAACTACAGGAAGAATGAGAAATAGAGAAGATCTAGAAATGATCATACGGAGCGCTAATTAATGGACTACAGGGAGAAGGAGAAAGAGAGAAGATCTAGAGATGATCATACGGAGCGCTATCTCTCTCTCTCTCTCTCTCTCTCTCTGCGATCAGGACTCAATCAGGGTAGGATTCCAGACTCTCACATGAAGTCAGTTGTCTGGTTAAGTGTGTTGGTCGCCCCCACAGGCAGAACATCACAATTAGAGTCCGCCAGATCCACTCTGATTGAACACCCGTTAAAACGTTGCACTGTGTTCTGCGCCAGTGGCCCAGTGCATCCGATTTCAGCCAGCATTTTATTCAGGTTTGCATTCCTTAGCCTTTGATTGTCCCCAATCTTCCTGCAAGGCAGCAGATGATCTTTTCTGTAAGGGGATTCTGCCCTTAGATGATCGGCCCTCCCAGGTTTACGAGCACCATCTGCCCGAGTCACTAGAGGTGACTAACACAGACATGCACACACAAAGATATGAGATGTGACTAACACAGACATGCACACAGCGATACGAGGCATGACTAACACTGACACACATCAAGATATATGACACATGACTAACATAAACATGCACATAAAGATATGAGATATGACTGACATAGATATGCACACACAAAGATATGACACATGCCTAACATAGACATGCACATAAAGATATGAGATATGACTAACATAGACATGCACACACAAAGATATGACACATGCCTAACATAGACATGCATACAAAGATATGAGATATGATCAACATAGACATGCACACACAAAGATATGAGATGTGACTAACATAGCTATGCACACACAAGGATATGAGATGTGACTAACATAGCTAAGCACACACAAGGATATGAGATGTGACATACACAGATATGCACACACAAAGATATGAGATATGACTAACATAAACATGCACACAAAGATATGAGATATCTAACCCAAACATGCACACACAAATATATGACACATGACTAACACAGATACACACTAAGATATAATATATGACTAAACACATACACACATTAAGATATGAGACATGATCAACACGGACACACCAATATATGAGATATGACTAACATGACACACACCAAGATATGAGCCATGGCCAGCACACACACACACACACAAGCTGAGATATGAGCCATGGCTAGCACACAAACATATCAAGATATGAGCCTTGGCTAGCACAGAAACACATCAAGATATGAGCCATGGCTTCACGGAAAAACACCAAGAAATGAACCATGTCCAGCACAGAAAAACATTAAGGTATCCATATGCTTGGGTTTGTTGTAGTATCTCCGATTAACTGTTCACATTTTTCGTTCAAACAGTTGTCCGGAGATTTGAGAGTGCAGTCTGATCAGTAGTACGTTTCCTTGCACGTACAATCTGTACTTTCCGGGTCACATATGATGTCACAGCCATCAGAACACGTCTGTTCGCACTGTAGCCCAAAATTACCATCGGGACAAGTGTCACTACAGATGTAGCCAAGACGTTTGCATTGTAGGCATTTTCCAGATTTTTCCTCACATAAAAGACAGAAACTAAGACAAGACCCGTAGCAGTCATGTCCATAGATCCTATGTGAACAGTTGCCGTGACACGTACCAATGATGACGTTGTAGCATTTGCAGCACACACTGCACAAAACGACCAAGAATGCCCGTCCAGACAATATGTGTCTGTAAATGTTTGCACCTCACTCACCGTCAGTGCACTGTCGGCTTGCGAAATGGTCGATGAGAACTCAATCGTAATGTGTGCCATTGTCGCTTGTATGGTGACTACAATAGTGTTCACAGAAATGTTTGGGTATGATATATCATTATACTGAAACACTACACCGCCACTGTCAGAGAAAGCCTGTAGAGTGGCATTCTTTAACCGAATCATAGTGCTAGCTCGATGATAGATTCGAATGGTGTGAATCTCCCAGGACTTGGCTTAGTTCAGATACCAGCAAACAGAATTGGTTCCACTTCTCAATTGTGTATGTGTGCAGTCATTGTCATAGAGATTGGTTTTTGTTTTGCCATTAACTGCAGCCTCTGGTACACATCCGTCTCCTGTATAGCAAGCATTAAATGTGTCGGTCTGGTTTGTGTTCTGTTTGACAGCCACATTTCTACCCCCGCCAATGTAGATGGAGCAGATATTTGAAACTATCGCCCCTTCAAACCGTAACTTGTTGATCTGACCAGCCCCAGAGCAAAAGACATCAATCTCGTGCGAACTAACTACAACCGTGATTCATTATTACATGAGGCAGAGCCATTTAGTTATACCGTGAAACTGTCTGGATATGTTAAGTCATTCACATAAATCCTAAACCAGGAGAACGGCAAAGATTGATTGAGAGTTGCCTCAACTGATGTAGAATCTGTGTCCGGATTACATGTGGTGTCGTTGTGTTGTTTGGTGGTGGAGCGCTATTTAAGGGACTACATGGAGAAGGAGAAAGAGAGATCTAGAAATGATCATACGAAGCGCTATTTAAGGTACTAGAGAGGAGAAAGAAGATCTAGAAATGATCATACGAAGCGCTATTTAAGGTACTACAGAGAGGAGAAAGAAGATCTAGAAATGATCATACGCAGCGCTATTTAAGGGACTACATGGAGGAGAAAGAGAGATCTAGAAATGATCATACGAAGCGCTATTTAAGGGACTACATGGAGAAGGAGAAAGAGAGATCTAGAAATGATCATACGAAGCGCTATTTAAGGGACTACATGGAGAAGGAGAAAAAGAGATCTAGAAATGATCATACGAAGCGCTATTTAAGGTACTACAGAGAGGAGAAAGAAGATCTAGAAATGATCATACGAAGCGCTATTTAAGGGACTACATGGAGAAGGATAAAGAGAGATCTATTAATGATCATACGAAGCGCTATTTAAGGTACTACAGAGAGGAGAAAGAAGATCTAGAAATGATCATACGGAGCGCTATTTAAGGTACTACAGAGAGGAGAAGGAAGATCTATAAATGATCATACGAAGCGCTATTTAAGGTACTACAGAGAGGAGAAAGAAGATCTAGAAATGATCATACGGAGCGCTATTTAAGGTACTACAGAGAGGAGAAAGAGAGATCTAGAAATGATCATACGAAGCGCTATTTAAGGTACTACAGAGAGGAGAAAGAAGATCTAGAAATGATCATACGAAGCGCTATTTAAGGTACTACAGAGAGGAGAAAGAAGATCTATAAATGATCATACGAAGCGCTATTTAAGGTACTACAGAGAGGAGAAAGAGAGATCTATAAATGATCATACGAAGCGCTATTTAAGGTACTACAGAGAGGAGAAAGAAGATCTATAAATGATCATACGAAGCGCTATTTAAGGTACTACAGAGAGGAGAAAGAAGATGTAGAAATGATCACACGAAGCGCTATTTAAGGTACTACAGAGAGGAGAAGGAAGATCTAGAAATGATCATACGGAGCGCTATTTAAGGTACTACAGAGAGGAGAAGGAAGATCTAGAAATGATCATACGAAGCGCTATTTAAGTGTCTACAAGGCGAAATAAAAAAGATCTATAAATGATCATACGAAGCGCTATTTAAGGTACTACAGAGAGGAGAAAGTGAGATCTAGAAATGATCATACGGAGCGCTATTTAAGTGACTACAAGGAGAAAGAAAAAAGATCTATAAATGATCATACAAAGCGCTATTTAAGGTACTACAGAGAGGAGAAAGAGAGATCTAGAAATGATCATACGGAGCGCTATTTAAGTGACTACAAGGAGAAAGAAAAGAAGATCTATAATTGATCATACGAAGCGCTATTTAAGGTACTACAGAAAGAAGAAAGAAGATGTAGAAATGATCATACGGAGCGCTATTTAAGGTACTACAGAGAGGAGAAAGAACATCTAGAAATGATCATACGAAGCGCTATTTAAGGTACTACAGAGAGGAGAAAGAACATCTAGAAATGATCATACGAAGCGCTATTTAAGGGACTACAGAGAGGAGAAAGAAGATCTAGAAATGATCATGCGAAGCGCTATTTAAGGTACTACAGAGAGGAGAAAGAATATGTAGAAATGATCACACGGAGCGCTATTTAAGTGACTACAAGGACAAAGAAAAAAAAGATCTAGAAATGATCATACGGAGCACTATTTAAGGTACTACAGAGAGGAGAAAGAAGATCTATAAATGATCATGCGAAGCGCTATTTAAGGTACTACAGAGAGGAGAAAGAATATGTAGAAATGATCATACGAAGCGCTATTTAAGGTACTACAGAGAGGAGAAAGAAGATCTAGAAATGATCATACGGAGCGCTATTTATGGGACTACATTGAGAAGAAGAAAGAGAGAAGATCTTTAAATGATAATGCGGGGCGCTATTTAAGGGACTACAGGCAGAAGGAGAAAGAGAGAAGATCTAGAATGATTACACGGAGCGCTATTTAAGGGACTACATGGAGAATGGTAAATACGTGAGTTCAAGTGCAACCTGGCAAAGGACAGTTGAAACAGAGATGTATAGCGTGGGCCACACATGGGGCACCTAGGAATTGCGGAAATTGAGTTACCTTCTTGATACGCAATAAGAATCCGTAAGACATACAGGTCCATTAACTGCTTTGTCGGTCTGTGACAAAAAGAGACGTCTGTGTCTTCTAGCCATCATAACGTTACTCAGAAATATGTTCTTTTTCATTCTTGTCTCTCTTTCTTCAAACCACGTTGATTCAAAATAGTAACAAAGTGGTTATCTCCACGCCCTCCAAGACGCATGGAGAACGTGGTGCTAGTGACTATTTATTTCAATAACCCACTACACACTTCGACAACCTTGAGTCCACGTGACTCCTTCCAATGAAAAGAAAAGTAAAGAACCCCGTCACGCTTCATGGCCTATATGGAATATGGTGCTAATGATCATAATTTGTATAGACCTTCGGCACTTGAATTTTTAGGTAATGAGGCCAGCATTGAATTTTTAGGTAATGAGGCAACCACGCCCGTGCCCCTTTACTTTCCCAGAAAAAATCCGGTACCCATTTAAGGTTGGGTGAACCCGACTCCTTTGTAGCCCAGTTCACTAGCCACTGAGCTATCGTGGTTCCCTTCGTATAAAAGAAACGGGACTCAAGATGGGCACAGGCAGAAAGGAGAAACTTAGTGGGCGTAAATGAAGACTTATCAATCAACACAGAACTGGAGTCGTCAGTCATTGGACGCTGCTGGACTTGCTGAAGAGGGGATATGAGCACCTATTGGAATTTTCGGTGTGCAATGATGATGTACCGCAAACAGCTCAAAAACATTTTGGGGTTATGTAATAGGCATTACGATATATCGCACTCAGCTCACAAAAGTGTATGTCTGGTACCTATTTTTAAAGGCTGGGTGAATCACGGAACCATCCTGATTTTTTTATTAAAAAAACTTCCACTGCTGAGAATTTAATATAGACCCTCCTTATTTTAGAAAGCGAACGCAGTAACCAATTAGCCACCGAGGTTACCTTTAGGATAGTACACGACTACTATATTTATAACAAAGTTATACAATAACTATTGTTATCATCATCATCATCGTCATCATCATCGAGTACCGTCTCCGCAACGAAGGTTGGCTACCATGGATCGCCATTCTATTCTGTTTCTTGCTTTGATGGTGCAGGCTGTCATAGATTGACTTGTATTTTTCTTTCCAATATTACTTTTAGTACGCTGTTGTGTCTTTTAACATGCCCCAAAAATTTCATTTGTCTTGTCTTAATTGTATTTAGTAGTTCTCTTTTTATTTTCAGTTGTTTTAAAACTTCATCGTTTGTTATCTTTTGTTTCCATCCAATTCTACCTATTCTTCTATAAATCCACATTTCAAAGGCTTCAATTTTCTGTTCTGTTTTCTTGTCTAATGTCCATGTTTCTGCACCATACAGGAATATTGAGAAGATGTAACATTTTGCCATTCTTAGTTTCAGCCCTGTTGATATTTGTTTTGTTGTTAGTATATTTTCATGGCATTAAAATTCATTTTTGCCATACCTATTCTTTTGTTTACTTCAATTTTGCATTTTCCATTATTGGTTATAGTATGTCCCAGGTAGTTGTAGCTCTGGGCTGTCTTCAGATGTATTCCCTCAACTGTGATATTTAATTGTAGGTCTTGAGAATTTTCTTTGTATAAATAAATATCAAAAAGACTAAAACTATGATCATAAGATCATAGTTTTAGTCTTTTTGATATTTATTTCTAGTCCATATTTTTTGGTTGTTATGTTTATTACATTAAGCAATTGTTGTAGGTCTTTAGGATTTTATGCTAGTAGAACAGTATCATCAGCATATCTTAGGTTATTGATTATCTTTCCATTAGGCCTGGTATCTCTGAGATGTTTTTAAGGATTTGCTCAGTGTATAGATTGAACAAGCTTGGTGATAGGATGCATCCTTGTCTTACTCCTCTTTTTATGTCCATGGGTGTAGAGTTCTCCTTGTTATATCTTATTATTGCTGTTTGCTCCCAGTACAAATTACATATTAGTCATATGTCTGTGTCGTCTAGATTCATATCCTTTAGGCAGTCTATAAGTTGGTTATGGTGTATTCTATCGAAAGCTTTGGTGTAGTCTATAAAGCAGGCATATATTGGTTTGTTTACTTCTGTGTACTTTTCAATCAATGTTCCCATGCTGAATATGGCTTCTTTTGTCCCTCTGTTTTTCCTGAATCCAAATTGTTGCTCATCTAATTCAGTATTGATTTTATTCTGAATCCTTCCCTGTATAACTTTTAGTAAAATTTGTGTTACCTGGCTCATTAGGCTTATTGTTCTGAAATCACTGCATTCTTTTTAGGCAATGCAATGAAAGTTCATGTTTTTAGATCGTTTGGTATGTATCCTCTATGGTATATGTCATTGCATATGTCTGCGATCACTTCGATGCCAAACTCTTCTAGAGCCTGTATCATCTCTATCTGTATATTGTCAGGTCCTGCTGCATACTGTCCATAACATGTCTTAAACTGTACATAACATGTCCATAACATGTCTTAAACTGTACATAACATGCCCCTAACTGTCTATAAAATGTCTTAAACCGTCCATAACACATACCTCACTGCCTATAACATTTCCCTAACTGTCCATAGCAAGCCTTCCATGTTTTATCACAAATAGCAAACCTTCCATGTTTTATCACAAATAGCAAACCTTCCATGTTTTATCACAAATAGCAAACCTTCCATGTTTTATCACAAATAGCAAACCTTACATGTTTTATCACAAATAGCAAACCTTCCATGTTTTATCACAAATAGCAAACCTTCCATGTTTTATCACAAATAGCAAGCCTTCCTTGCTTTATCACAAATAGTAAACCTTCCATGTTTTATCACAAATAGCAAACCTTCCATGTTTTATCACAAATAGCAAACCTTCCATGTTTTATCACAAATAGCAAACCTTCCATGTTTTATCACAAATAGCAAACCTTCCATGTTTTATCACAAATAGCAAACCTTCCATGTTTTATCACAAATAGCAAGCCTTCCATGTTTTATCACAAATAGCAAGCCGTCCATGATTTATCACAAATAGCAAGCCTTTCATGTTTTATCACAAATAGCAAACCTTCCATGTTTTATCACAAATAGCAAACCTTCCATGTTTTGTCACAAATAGCAAGCCTTCCATGTTTTATCACAAATAGCAAACCTTCCATGTTTTATCACAAATAGCAAACCTTCCATGTTTTATCACAAATAGCAAACCTTCCATGTTTTATCACAAATAGTAAACCTTCCATGTTTTATCACAAATAGCAAGCCTTCCATGTTTTATCACAAATAGCAAGCCGTCCATGATTTATCACAAATAGCAAGCCTTTCATGTTTTATCACAAATAGCAAACCTTCCATGTGTTTTATCACAAAAAGCAAACCTTCCATGTTTTATCACAAATAGCAAACCTTCCTTGTTTTATCACAAATAGCAAACCTTCCATGTTTTATCACAATTAGCAAACCTTCCATGTTTTATCACAAATAGCAAACCTTCCATGTTTTATCACAAATAGCAAACCTTCCATGTTTTATCACAAATAGCAAACCTTCCATGTTTTATCACAAATAGCAAGCCTTGCATGTTTTATCACAAATAGCAAGCCTTCCATGTTTTATCACAAATAGCAAGCCTTCCATGTTTTATCACAAATAGCAAACCTTCCATGTTTTATCACAAATAGCAAGCCTTCCATGTTTTATCACAAATAGCAAACCTTCCATGTTTTATCACAAATAGCAAACCTTCCATGTTTTATCACAAATAGCAAGCCTTCCATGTTTTATCACAAATAGCAAACCTTCCATGTTTTATCACAAATAGCAAGCCTTCCATGTTTTATCACAAACAGCAAACCTTCCATGTTTTGTCACAAATAGCAAGCCTTCCATGTTTTATCACAAATAGCAAACCTTCCATGTTTTATCACAAATAGCAAACCTTCCATGTTTTATCACAAATAGCAAACCTTCCATGTTTTATCACAAGAAGCAAACATTCCATGATTGATCACAAATAGCAAGCCTTCCATGTTTTATCACAAATAGCAAACCTTCCATGTTTTATCACAAATAGCAAGCCTTCCATGTTTTATCACAAATAGCAAACCTTCCATGTTTTATCACAAATAGCAAGCCTTCCATGTTTTATCACAAATAGCAAACCTTCCATGTTTTATCACAAATAGCAAGCCTTCCATGTTTTATCACAAATAGCAAACCTTCCATGTTTTATCACAAATAGCAAGTCTTCCATGTTTTACCACAAATAGCAAACCTTCCATGTTTATCACAAATAGCAAACCTTCCATGTTTCATCACAAATAGCAAACCTTCCATGTTTATTACAAATAGCAAACCTTCCATGTTTTATCACAAATAGCAAACCTTCCATGTTTTATCACAAATAGCAAGCCTTCCATGTTTTATCACAAATAGCAAACCTTCCATGTTTTATCACAAATAGCAAGCCTTCCATGTTTTATCACAAATAGCAAACCTTCCATGTTTTATCACAAATAGCAAGCTTTCCATGTTTTATCACAAATAGCAAGCATTCCATGTTTTATCACAAATAGCAAACCTTCCATGTTTTATCACAAATAGCAAGCCTTCCATGTTTTATCACAAATAGCAAGCCTTCGATGTTTTATCACAAATAGCAAACCTTCCATGTTTTGTCATAAATAGCAAGCCTTCCGTGTTTTATCACAAATAGCAAACCTTCCATGTTTTATCACAAATAGCAAACCTTCCATGTTTTATCACAAATAGCAAACCTTCCATGATTTATCACAAATAGCAAGCCTTCCATGTTTTATCACAAATAACAAACCTTCGATGTTTTATCACAAATAGCAAGCCTTCCATGTTTTATCACAAATAGCAAACCTTCCATGTTTTATCACAAATAGCAAACCTTCCATGTTTTATCACAAATAGCAAACCTTCCATGTTTTATCACAAATAGCAAGCCTTCCATGTTTTATCACAAATAGCAAGCCTTCCATGCTTTATCACAAATAGCAAGCCTTCCATGTTTTATCACAAATAGCAAGCCTTCCATGTTTTATCACAAATAGCAAACCTTCCATGTTTTATCACAAATAGCAAACCTTCCATGTTTATCACAAATAGCAAACCTTCCATGTTTTATCACAAATAGCAAGCCTTCCATGTTTTATCACAAATAGCAAACCTTCCATGTTTTATCACAAATAGCAAGTCTTCCATGTTTTACCACAAATAGCAAACCTTCCATGTTTATCACAAATAGCAAACCTTCCATGTTTCATCACAAATAGCAAACCTTCCATGTTTATTACAAATAGCAAACCTTCCATGTTTTATCACAAATAGCAAACCTTCCATGTTTTATCACAAATAGCAAGCCTTCCATGTTTTATCACAAATAGCAAACCTTCCATGTTTTATCACAAATAGCAAGCCTTCCATGTTTTATCACAAATAGCAAACCTTCCATGTTTTATCACAAATAGCAAGCTTTCCATGTTTTATCACAAATAGCAAGCATTCCATGTTTTATCACAAATAGCAAACCTTCCATGTTTTATCACAAATAGCAAGCCTTCCATGTTTTATCACAAATAGCAAGCCTTCGATGTTTTATCACAAATAGCAAACCTTCCATGTTTTGTCATAAATAGCAAGCCTTCCGTGTTTTATCACAAATAGCAAACCTTCATGTTTTATCACAAATAGCAAACCTTCCATGTTTTATCACAAATAGCAAACCTTCCATGATTTATCACAAATAGCAAGCCTTCCATGTTTTATCACAAATAACAAACCTTCGATGTTTTATCACAAATAGCAAGCCTTCCATGTTTTATCACAAATAGCAAACCTTCCATGTTTTATCACAAATAGCAAACCTTCCATGTTTTATCACAAATAGCAAACCTTCCATGTTTTATCACAAATAGCAAGCCTTCCATGTTTTATCACAAATAGCAAGCCTTCCATGCTTTATCACAAATAGCAAGCCTTCCATGTTTTATCACAAATAGCAAGCCTTCCATGTTTTATCACAAATAGCAAACCTTCCATGTTTTATCACAAATAGCAAACCTTCCATGTTTATCACAAATAGCAAACCTTCCATGTTTTATCACAAATAGCAAGCCTTCCATGTTTTATCACAAATAGCAAACCTTCCATGTTTCATCACAAATAGCAAACCTTCCATGTTTTATCACAAATAGCAAACCTTCCATGTTTTATCACAAATAGCAAGCCTTCCATGTTTTATCACAAATAGCAAACCTTCCATGTTTTATCACAAATAGCAAACCTTCCATGTTTTATCACAAATAGCAAACCTTCCATGTTTTATCACAAATAGCAAGCCTTCCATGTTTTATCACAAATTGCAAACCTTCCATGTTTTATCACAAATAGCAAACCTTCCATGATTATGGAAGGTCATAACTGCATCACAGCAAAACGAAATATCCATACTTGCTCAACCGCCCTTGCCTGAAGATCATCGCCATTAATAATATATCATCTTCCAGACAAGGAAAGGTAAAACCTTCCATGCTTTATCTCAGCGTTTAAGGACACCAACCAACGCAGAGATGGACATCCAGGTGGTCAAGAGGTAAAGCGTCGGTTTCTGGACATGAAGACCCTACATTCCTCTCCTGTGTTCGACCCAAGACTGCACTTCTACATTTCCAGCATTTTAAAAAGACACCACGTGGGCGCAGCTGCGATATGTTCTAGTTTACAGCATGTTGAGATAACCAAATTCAGCAAGGTAATTTTTTTTTAATTGGATACAAATAATAATACATAAATATTATTATATGGGGAACTTCCGAGGCGATAATAGGGAATAATAGAACAAAGAAGTATGTGTTAGCACTCGGAAAAATTGACAGACAAACAACAATAGAAAAAAACGAAGAACAATATATGGTCCGAAGTGAGATCGAACCCGTACTCAGTGGCACCGCGCCTTGCCACGAGAAGCCGAACGCTTGGCACCATATAATAATATTTATGTATTATTATTTGTACCCAGTATATAACCACTGGGAACTACTATTCGTGCTGTTTCGTCCAATAAATGTTTGTCTACAACACAAGTATTCAGCCCTACTGGGAGATACTTGCATTAATAGGAAAGTACAAATATACAATTTATTTCCGGTCTGTGATCGTTACCCTATGCTGTAGTCATGGAGAACGTCATCGTGTAAGACACTGCTGCAATAGCCAATTTTTTAGTTGGCTGCGTGGCATTGTGCCAAGCGTTCGGCTTCTCGTGGCAAGGCGCGGTGCCACTGAGTACGGGTTCGATCCCACTTCGGACCATATATTGTTCTTCGTTTTTTTCTATTGTTGTTTGTCTGTCAATTTTTCCGAGTGCTAACACATACTTCTTTGTTCTATTATTCCCTAATTTTTTTAAATATTGGATCTATTCTCGCTTGGCAAGACTGGTTCTGTGTTCCCAGCACACTGCGGGACGGTGGAGTCAGATATTATGAGCATACATCATCCAACATGCACATACACATACACACAAGTTAAATGTTCAAGTGCAACAACTAAACTAAACCTCTAAATTAAAAAATGCACTTTATTTTTTAAAGCATGCATTGATATATACGTACACAAGCAAACACAAACACGCGCGCGCACATTGGTGCTTTTTTTTCTGGCTGTACGCAATTGTAGGCCCTAGACAATTGTAGGCCCTAGACAATTGTAGGCCCTAGAGGATTGTAGGCCCTAGACAATTGTAGGCCCTAGAGGATTGTATGCCCTAGAGGATTGTAGGCCCTAGACAATTGTAGGCCCTAGACAATTGTAGGCCCTAGAGGATTGTAGGCCCTAGACAATTGTAGGCCCTAGACAATTGTAGGCCCTAGAGGATTGTAGGCCCTAGACAATTGTAGGCCCTAGACAATTGTAGGCCCTAGACAATTGTAGGCCCTAGACAATTGTAGGCCCTAGACAATTGTAGGCCCTAGACAATTGTAGGCCCTAGACAATTGTAGGCCCTAGACAATTGTAGGCCCTAGACAATTGTAGGCCCTAGACAATTGTAGGCCCTAGACAATTGTAGGCCCTAGACAATTGTAGGCCCTAGACAATTGTAGGCCCTAGACAATTGTAGGCCCTAGACAATTGTAGGCCCTAGACAATTGTAGGCCCTAGACAATTGTAGGCCCTAGACAATTGTAGGCCCTAGACAATTGTAGGCCCTAGACAATTGTAGGCCCTAGACAATTGTAGGCCCTAGACAATTGTAGGCCCTAGACAATTGTAGGCCCTAGACAATTGTAGGCCCTAGACAATTGTAGGCCCTAGACAATTGTAGGCCCTAGACAATTGTAGGCCCTAGACAATTGTAGGCCCTAGACAATTGTAGGCCCTAGACAATTGTAGGCCCTAGACAATTGTAGGCCCTAGACAATTGTAGGCCCTAGACAATTGTAGGCCCTAGACAATTGTAGGCCCTAGACAATTGTAGGCCCTAGACAATTGTAGGCCCTAGACAATTGTAGGCCCTAGACAATTGTAGGCCCTAGACAATTGTAGGCCCTAGAGGATTGTAGGCCCTAGACAATTGTAGGCCCTAGAGGATTGTAGGCCCTAGACAATTGTAGGCCCTAGAGGATTGTATGCCCTAGACAATTGTAGGCCCTAGAGGATTGTAGGCCCTAGACAATTGTAGGCCCTAGAGGATTGTAGGCCCTAGAGGATTGTATGCCCTAGACAATTGTAGGCCCTAGACAATTGTAGGCCCTAGACAATTGTAGGCCCTAGAGGATTGTAGGCCCTAGAGGATTGTAGGCCCTAGACAATTGTAGGCCCTAGACAATTGTAGGCCCTAGACAATTGTAGGCCCTAGACAATTGTAGGCCCTAGACAATTGTAGGCCCTAGACAATTGTAGGCCCTAGACAATTGTAGGCCCTAGACAATTGTAGGCCCTAGACGATTGTAGGCCCTAGACAATTGTAGGCCCTAGACAATTGTAGGCCCTAGACAATTGTAGGCCCTAGACAATTGTAGGCCCTAGACAATTGTAGGCCCTAGACAATTGTAGGCCCTAGACAATTGTAGGCCCTAGACAATTGTAGGCCCTAGAGGATTGTAGGCCCTAGAGGATTGTAGGCCCTAGACAATTGTAGGCCCTAGACAATTGTAGGCCCTAGACAATTGTAGGCCCTAGACAATTGTAGGCCCTAGACAATTGTAGGCCCTAGACAATTGTAGGCCCTAGACAATTGTAGGCCCTAGAGGATTGTAGGCCCTAGACAATTGTAGGCCCTAGACAATTGTAGGCCCTAGACAATTGTAGGCCCTAGACAATTGTAGGCCCTAGACAATTGTAGGCCCTAGACAATTGTAGGCCCTAGACAATTGTAGGCCCTAGACAATTGTAGGCCCTAGACAATTGTAGGCCCTAGAGGATTGTATGCCCCCAAAGGAACCTTTAGTGTCGAGTACCGAACCTTTTTTTTTTCCAACAAACAAAAATGCTTTGTGTGTGTGTGTGTGTGTGTATGTGCATGCGAGCGCGCGCGCGTGTGTGTATATGAGGCGTATTCAAATGAAACCCATCCCAGTGACTTTATTACAAACATGTGTAAGTTAGATCAGCAGGTGTGGCTGGATTAAATAAAGCAATTGTTATGAAGCTTGTACTCACTAGGTTTCAGCAAAAAATGTATAGAAATAGAAACTATGGAAAGCAAACAAGACCTAAGAGGAATGCACACAGAAATAAAGAGAATGACTAATAAAAATAAAAAAGCCACAGAAGGTGGATGCATTGCAGACAAAAAAGGAAAAATGCTAACAGACAATAAGGATATCATAGATTGATGGCAGGAATATATAACAGAACTATTTCATGATCAAAGGGACAAGAAACCAGTTATAAAATGTACATCAGGCTATAAAATCTTAAAATCTGAGGTGGAAAAAGCTATAAAAACAATGAAAAGGGGAAAAGCAGCAGGACCTGAAAGCGTACAGATAGAGATGATACAGGCACTTGAAGATTTTGGCATTGAAGTGATTACAGACATATGCAACGATATATACCACACAGGATACATACCAAATGAACTAAAAACATCAACTTTCATTGCATTGCCTAAAAAGAATGGTGCAGTTGAATGCAGTGACTTTAGAACAATAAGCCTAATGAGCCATGTTACAAAAATCTTGCTAAAAGTTATACAAGGAAGGATTCAGAATAAAATCAATACTGAATTAGATGAGCAGCAATTTGGATTTAGGAAAAATAGTGGGACAAAAGAAGCCATATTCTGCATGAGAACATTAATCGAAAAGTACACAGAAGTAAACAAACCAATATATGCCTGCTTCATAGACTACACCAAAGCTTTCGATAGAGTACACCACAAACAACTTATAGAATGCCTAAAAGAGATACATCTAGATGACATGGATATACGACTAATATGCAATCTATACTGGGAGCAAACAGCAATAATAAAATATAACAAAGAGTTCTCTACACCCATTGATATAAAAAGAGGAGTAAGACAAGGATGCATCCTATCACCAAGCTTGTTCAATCTATACACTGAGCAAATCTTTAAAAACATCATAGAGATGCCAGGCCTACAAATTAATGGAAAGATAATCAATAACCTAAGATATGCTGACGATACTGTACTACTAGCAGAAAATCCTAAAGAACTACAACAATTACTTAATGAAATAAACACGACAAGCAAAAAATATGGACTAGATATGAATATCAAAAGACTAAAACTATGATCATAAACAAAGAAAATACTCAAAACCCACAAGTGGATATCAAAATTGAAGGAATAGACCTTGAGACAGTTCAGAACTATAACTACCTTGGACATACTATAACCAGTGATGGAAAAAGTACAACTGAAATAAACAAAAGAATAGGAATGGCAAAAAGTAATTTTAATGTCATGAAGGACATACTAACATCAAAACAAATAACACCAGAGCTAAAACTAAGAATAGCAAAATGTTACATCTTCTCAATATTCCTATATGGTGCTGAAACATGGACATAAGACAAGAAAACAGAACAGAGAATTGAAGCCTTTGAAATGTGGATATATAGAAGAATAGGTAGAATTGGATGGAAGGAAAAGAAAACAAACGACAAAGTCTTAAAACAACTAAAAATGAAAAGAGAACTGAACACAATTAGAACAAGACAAATGCGATTCTTAGGCCATGTTAAAAGACACAACAGCCTACTGAAAGTGATCCTGGAGGGGAAAATACAAGGTAAAAGAGGCAGAGGCAGACCAAGATTAACATGGACGAGTAACATCAAAAGATGGACAAATCAACCGATGACAACCTGCACCATCAAAGCAAGAGATAGAGCAAAATGGCGCTCCATGGTAGCCAACCTTCGTTGCGGAGACGGCACTCAATGATGATGATGACTCACTAGGTTATTTAGGGAAACAAGACGTATTTAGAGATGCGTCTACTGTTTGAGTACACAGCGGATGGCGTACGAGATGCGATCAGCCATAATCTTGCCAGCACAAACCTGTGACCTAGAATATTTTTTTGGTTGTTGTGATCCGGGACGTTTCTAGTGCATGTTGGCTGTTTCACTGCGCTACTCAAAGTGCTGGCATCACGACCCATCACCTACATGCCACCAGGCGCAACCGAAATGCATTACCCTCCTCTTTGTAACCCAGTAGGTGGTACACACACTTCACCCTACGTGGTGGTCTTCCTTGGGGTGGTCGGTAAACATACACGCGACACATTGTGAGAACATATTCTTCTACCTCTTTAGCTCACAGTCGAGCATATGTCTTCAACAAACACTTTCAAAGTCGTTCTGTTTTTTTTTTTTGCCATTCTTTTAAGATCATTCCATGTCTTCCCCATCATCTTCATATCTACTTCTATCTGTCTTCTCCAAGAATTCCTTTGTCTTCCTCTTTGTCTTTTCCCCTGGGGATTCCAAAAAAGGGCACGTTGTGTAATACTCTCAGTTGGCTTCCGTAGTGTGTGTCCTATCCAGCGCCATCGTCTTCGCTGTATCTCTTTATCCACTGGTGTTTGACTGGTACATATCCATTATAATTCTATGTTAGTGATTTTGTCCTGCCATTTCCATCCTTTTATTCTGCGTAAGCATTCATTAATGAAAGTCTGTATCTTCGTGATTGTCAATTTTTTTGTTTTCCATGTTTCACAGCCATATAATAGGACCGCCTTAACATTTGAGTTGAAATTTTTTATTTTTGTATTTAACCTAATTTCTTTGGATTTCCATGTTTCCCAGTGCAATGAAAGCTCCTCTTGCTTTTGATATCCTTATTTTGGTATCCTTTTCTGTTCCTCCCTCTTTATCTATATTACTGCCCAGATATGTGTAAGATTGTACATCTAATAGAGATATTTCTCCTAGTTTTATTTGGTTATTGCCAACTGTATTAATTCTCATAATGTTGGTCTTATCTCTATTAATCTTCAGTCCTAGCTGTTGTGATCTCTCATCAAGTATGCTCATTTTATCCTGCATCTGTGTAATAGGAGAGCTATGTCATCAGCAAAGTCTAAATCATCAAGTTGTTTGGTCAGTAACCACTGGATCCCATTTCTGTTGTTTTGAGTTATTTTCGTAATCCAATCTATGGCCAGTAGAAAGAGAAATGGAGACAGAAGGCATCCCTGTCTTACTCCTGTTCTTATCTCAAATGCTTCTGTAAGCTGTCCTTCATGCACCACACTACATTTCGTTCCTCCGTACATTTTTTTTAACAGGTTAATAAACTTTATGGGGATTCCGTAATGACTCAGCAACTTCCAAAGCATTCTTCTGTCTAAACTATCAAATGCCTTTTCGTAATCTATAAATCCAATATAAAGTGGGGATTTTAGTTCTAAACTTTGTTCAACTATTATACGTAGAGTAGTTATTTGATCAGCACATGATCGGTTCTTCCTAAAACCTGCTTGTTCATCTCTCAATTGTTTCTCTATGGCCTCTTTTAGTCTCTCCAGAATGATTCTACTTAATATTTTTCCTGGCACTGATAGTAGCATATTTCCCCTATAATTTGTGCACCCCTGTAAATTTCCTTTCTTTAGTAGTTTGACCATATAACCTTCTTTCAAGTCTTTAGGTATTTCTTCCCTTTCCCAAATTTTATCTAATAGATTATGTAGCATCTTGGTAGAGGTGTTAATATCTGCTTTGATGGCTTCCGGAGGAATTTCATCTGGTGCTGTAGCTTTACCATTTTTTAATAGTTTGATGGCTTTCATGATTTCTTCTATGCTTGGTTTTCCACAGTTAACGTGTAACCCTTCTTCTGCTGGTAGTATATCTGGAGGATTATTTGAGCCGGGTCTATTCAAAAGTTCTTCAAAGTTCTCTTTCCATCTCTGATCCTACTTTAGCATTTAGATCTCCCATCAGGATTATAATATCCTTGGTTCGTCTTGCATCCATCTGACATTGTAGCTGTTTATATAAATCATCTTTAACTAAATCATCTTTATCATTGGTTGGTGCATAGCATTGGATAATGTGTAATTTTATTTTGTTTTTGGTTGTTTTAAATGTTGCTCTCATTAGTCTCGGTCCTACTGCGTCCCATTCTATTAATGTCTTCTGTGCATTCCTTGATAGCATTTCCTCCTCTTTGTAACCCAGTAGGTGGTTCAAACTTCACACTACGTGGTGGTCTTCCTTAGGGTGGTCGGTAAACATACACGCGACACTTGTGAGAACATAACTTCCGAAAAAAATCCATTCTTTCCTAATCACCATTTCAATTGTCCCAAACGACACAGCTAATTCATATGCTAGTGAACGTAAGCTTCGACGACGGTACATCGGTGTTCCATCTATCTATTGACCTTTCGAGCTGTAGCCGGCCTATAGGGCGTAGGCCAAGATACTTCTTCTCTTATCTAAATTTTTATTCTTGCAGTTTTTAATTCTTTTAAAGATATTTTATCAAATCTCGCCATTTGTGTCTGTTCTGTGCAAGCAGCTATATCTCATTTAGGGAGCCGATTCCTGCTGCTCTTGCCTCTCTCATCAATGTTCTTCTCGGTGTCTCTCTGGGTCTTTCTCTTTTCCTCTTACCTGTTGTTTCCTACATGAGGGTTTGCTTTGCTATTCGGTTATTATCTCTTCTCATCACATGTCCAAGATATGACCATCTCCTTTCTTGATTACTGGAGATATTAGTGGTTGATTGGCGATACCATCGGTTTTGCTGGATCAAAACTTGCCGACGGCTTCTTCAGTATGCACCTGGCTCGGCCGCGGATGATTGTTCGTTAACTCACGTCCTACTTGAAACATTCGTTCCGTCCTTCACTCCAGCCGACACATACACGTGACTGCTTGCATTTGGCCATGAATGTCGACTGACTTGATTGCGTATCACATCCACCATTTTTCAAACGATCTGCGACGAAGCCAATGAACACTAGGCGGAAACTGAACACATACACAACTACACATTGGTGTGTGTTTATTATGTCAGTTGCGGCATCATCATGCCCCCTACGTATGTCCTTGAGGTAGCTCGCGCGGGTTTCATTTAAATTCACACACACACACACACACACTTACACATTCACGATGATCAGTCAAAAAGTTGCGCACATCTTTAGAATGCAGGGGTCAGCGATCGTACCTGAAACCTGGTATGAACTTTAGTCCTTCATCAGGTATTCACCCATCAAAGCGATGGACTTCATCACCCATCCAGTAGTACGGTGTGGCGTACACTCCTACAAGGTGTGGTGACAAGTTTACAAAAAAGTAACACAATATAATACTAACATGTCGACCGTATTAACGTCAGTGTTTTGTTGTGTTACTTTTTTGTAAAGTTATCACCATAGCTTGTATGAGTGTACACAACAACCCACTACTGGCTCTTTGCTACCAGCTTTACCGCAGCACTGCAATTAGTTGCATCTTCCCTACTGTTAGACCTCATATGTCTGAGCCGTGAGCCGTGAGCCATGTGTGATGGTTCAGCACGGGTCTAGGTTGCTCGACGACGTCCATGAGGTTTGCCTTCATGTTTGGAAACAAGAACAAGTCATTCTGTGCCAGGTTATATGAGTATGGTTGATTGAGGAATGATGACATACCCGCACTGCTGTGCCAGGTTATATGAGTATGATTGATTGAGGAATGATGACATACCCGCACTGCTGTGCCAGGTTATATGAGTATGATTGATTGAGGAATGGTGACATACCCGCACTGCTGTACCAGGTTATATGAGTATGATTGATTGAGGAATGGTGACATACCCGCACTGCTGTACCAGGTTATATGAGTATGATTGATTGAGGAATGATGACATACCCGCACTGCTGTGCCAGGTTATATGAGTATGATTGATTGAGGAATGGTGACATACCCGCACTGCTGTGCCAGGTTATATGAGTATGGTTGATTGAGGAATGGTGACATACCCGCACTGCTGTGCCAGGTTATATGAGTATGGTTGATTGAGGAATGATGACATACCCGCACTGCTGTGCCAGGTTATATGAGTATGATTGATTGAGGAATGGTGACATACCCGCACTGCTGTGCCAGGTTATATGAGTATGGTTGATTGAGGAATGATGACATACCCGCACTGCTGTGCCAGGTTATATGAGTATGATTGATTGAGGAATGGTGACATACCCGCACTGCTGTACCAGGTTATATGAGTATGATTGATTGAGGAATGATGACATACCCGCACTGCTGTACCAGGTTATATGAGTATGATTGATTGAGGAATGGTGACAATCCCCCACTGCTGTGCCAGGTTATATGAGTATGGTTGATTGACGAATGATGACATACCCGCACTGCTGTGCCAGGTTATATGAGTATGATTGATTGAGGAATGATGACATACCCGCACTGTTGTGACAGGTTATATGAGTATGATTGATTGAGGAATGATGACATACCCGCACTGCTGTGTCAGGTTATATGAGTATGATTGATTGAGGAATGATGACATACCCGCACTGTTGTGCCAGGTTATATGAGTATGGTTGATTGACGAATGATGACATACCCGCACTGCTGTGCCAGGTTATATGAGTATGATTGATTGAGGAATGATGACATACCCGCACTGCTGTGTCAGGTTATATGAGTATGATTGATTGAGGAATGGTGACATACCCGCACTGCTGTGCCAGGTTATATGAGTATGATTGATTGAGGAATGATGACATACCCGCACTGCTGTGCCAAGTTATATGAGTATTGTTGATTGAGGAATCGTGACATACCCGCACTGCTGTGCCAGGTTATATGAGTATGATTGATTGAGGAATGATGACATACCCGCACTGCTGTGTCAGGTTATATGAGTATGATTGATTGAGGAATGGTGACATACCCGCACTGCTGTGCCAGGTTATATGAGTATTGTTGATTGAGGAATCGTGACATACCCGCACTGCTGTGCCAGGTTATATGAGTATGGTTGATTGAGGAATCGTGACATACCCGCACTGCTGTGCCAGGTTATATGAGTATGATTGATTGAGGAATCGTGACATACCCGCACTGCTGTGCCAGGTTATATGAGTATTGTTGATTGAGGAATGGTGACATACCCGCACTGCTGTGCCAGGGCGATGATGATGTTGTCTTGTTCCAGACAGAGAAGTACAATAATCAGGGCATCCAGGAAGTGAAGAAACGATGTGAGAAGTGCACCACACACACACACACACACACACACAGACACATACGCACAAAGACACACACACATTCTTAGATAAACAGACACGCAAACACAAACGAGAAAGGCAGACAAACAGAGGTAGTGAACCTCATTTGAGATGGGGGAGAAACAGGAACTACAAGAACTATATAATTTGATATGTTCAGAGAACTGGCATAACTACATTATGATCCAAATGTATGTCAACTCCGATACTAAAGGCAACACTCCGTTGACTGTGAACAGAAGTACAAAAACAAACATTCTCAGCATCCTTTACGTGGTTTGTGTGCCGTTTGAGAGATGATATAGTAATTCGGATGATTCCACTGGCACGGACGGTTGAGCAATTATGGATTTTAATTTGTTTGCAGTGATACTGGGGCCATCCATAACCATAACCAAGTGCCGTTTATACTGCCTTTTTTGTTATGTAAAATGCCACATGAAAAGAAATCATAAATACACCAGGAAAATTACCGAGAGATATATATTCTGGTTTTTGATGCTGTTTATTTGTTAACGACTGCATCATGTTAAATATCGTCTACTATGATTTGTGTTGTTGACTGGTTTACTGATTGATTAATTGATTGATTGATATTACAAGGTTGTCTCCTATGACTTCCAGTCAATTGCTTTAGTAATCTGTTGATGGATCCGGCTGCAATATCTTCTTTGCTTTTTTTCCGACGGGATAGAGCTTGTCCAACCTGGTGACTAGACCAACACTAGGACAGATGTGGACTTTTCTCATCTACATAACTTTTGATGATGGACAATCAAACATTCACAACTTTAGACACTTTATTGGAATATATGTCATGGACAAAGGTATCTACAACAATCATTCACAACTTTAGACACTTTATTGGAATACATGTCAGGGACAAAGGTATCTCCAACAATCATTCACAACTTTAGACACTTTATTGGAATATATGTCATGGACAAAGGTATCTCCAACAATCATTCACAACTTTAGACACTTTATTGGAATATATGTCATGGACAAAGGTATCTCCAACAATCATTCACAACTTTAGACACTTTATTGGAATATATGTCATGGACAAAGGTATCTCCAACAATCATTCACAACTTTAGACACTTTATTGGAATATATGTCATGGAAAAAGGTATCTCCAACAATCATTCAAAACTCGCTGGGAGGGAACGTTTGTTAGTACAGGGGAGCGGGCTGGGAGGGAACTGTGGTTAGTACAGGGGAGCGGGCTGGGAGGGAACTGTGGTTAGTACAGGGGAGCGGGCTGGGAGGGAACTGTTGTTAATACAGGGGAGCGGGCTGGGAGGGAACTGTTGTTAGTACAGGGGAGCGGGCTGGGAGGGAACTGTTGTTAGTACAGGGGAGCGGGCTGGGAGGGAACTGTTGTTAGTAGAGGGGAGCGGGCTAGGAGGGAACTGTTGTTAGTACAGGGGAGCGGGCTGGGAGGGAACTGTTGTTAGTACAGGGGAGCGGGCTGGGAGGGAACTGTTGTTAGTACAGGGGAGCGGGCTGGGAAGGAACTGTTGTTAGTACAGGGGAGCGGGCTGGGAGGGAACTGTTGTTAGTACAGGGGAGCGGGCTGGGAGGGAACTGTTGTTAGTACAGGGGAGCGGGCTGGGACGGAACTGTTGTTAGTACAGGGGAGCGGGCTGGGAGGGAACTGTTGTTAGTACAGGGGAGCGGGCTGGGAGGGAACTGTTGTTAGTACAGGGGAGCGGGCTGGGAGGGAACTGTTGTTAGTACAGGGGAGCGGGCTGGGAGGGAACTGTTGTTAGTACAGGGGAGCGGGCTGGGAGGGAACTGTTGTTAGTACAGCGGAGCGGGCTGTGAGGGAACTGTTGTTAGTACAGGGGAGCGGGCTGGGAGGGAACTGTTGTTAGTACAGGGGAGAGGGTTGGGAGGGAACTGTTGTTAGTACAGGGGAGAGGCTGGGAGGGAACTGTGGTTAGTACAGGGGAGCGGGCTGGGAGGGAACTGTTGTTAGTACAGGTGAGCGGGCTGGGAGGGAACTGTTGTTAGTACAGGGGAGCGGGCTGGGAGGGAACTGTGGTTAGTACAGGGGAGCGTGTTGGGAGGGAACTGTTGTTAGTACAGGGGAGCGGGCTGGGAGGGAACTGTTGTTAGTACAGGGGAGCGTGCTGGGAGGGAACTGTTGTTAGTACAGGGGAGCGGGCTGGGAGGGAACTGTTGTTAGTACAGGGGAGCGGGCTGGGAAGGAACTGTTGTTAGTACAGGGGAGCAGGCTGGGAGGGAACTGTTGTTAGTACAGCGGAGCGGGCTGGAAGGGAACTGTTGTTAGTACAGCGGAGCGGGCTGGGAGGGAACTGTGGTTAGTACAGGGGAGCGGGCTGCGAGGGAATTGTTGTTAGTACAGGGGTGCGGGCTGGGAGGGAACTGTTGTTAGTAAAGCGGAGCGAGCTGGGAGGGAACTGTGGTTAGTACAGGGGAGCGGGCTGGGAGGGAACTGTTGTTAGTACAGGGGAGCGGGCTGGGAGAGAACTGTTGTTAGTACAGCGGAGCGGGCTGGGAGGGAACTGTTGTTAGTACAGGGGAGCGGCTGGGAGGGAACTGTTGTTAGTACAGGGGAGCGGGCAGGGAGGGAACTGTTGTTAGAACAGGGGAGTGGGCTGGGAGGGAACTGTGGTTAGTACAGGGGAGTGGGCTGGGAGGGAACTGTGGTTAGTACAGGGGAGTGGGCTGGGAGGGAACTGTTGTTAGTAAAGGGGAGCGGGCTGGGAGGGAACTGTTGTTAGTACAGGGGAGCGGGCTGGGAGGGAACTGTTGTTAGTACAGGGGAGCGGGCTGGGAGGGAACTGTTGTTAGTAGAGGGGAGCGGGCTAGGAGGGAACTGTTGTTAGTACAGGGGAGCGGGCTGGGAGGGAACTGTTGTTAGTACAGGGGAGCGGGCTGGGAGGGAACTGTTGTTAGTACAGGGGAGCGGGCTGGGAAGGAACTGTTGTTAGTACAGGGGAGCGGGCTGGGAGGGAACTGTTGTTAGTACAGGGGAGCGGGCTGGGAGGGAACTGTTGTTAGTACAGGGGAGCGGGCTGGGACGGAACTGTTGTTAGTACAGGGGAGCGGGCTGGGAGGGAACTGTTGTTAGTACAGGGGAGCGGGCTGGGAGGGAACTGTTGTTAGTACAGGGGAGCGGGCTGGGAGGGAACTGTTGTTAGTACAGGGGAGCGGGCTGGGAGGGAACTGTTGTTAGTACAGGGGAGCGGGCTGGGAGGGAACTGTTGTTAGTACAGCGGAGCGGGCTGTGAGGGAACTGTTGTTAGTACAGGGGAGCGGGCTGGGAGGGAACTGTTGTTAGTACAGGGGAGAGGGTTGGGAGGGAACTGTTGTTAGTACAGGGGAGAGGCTGGGAGGGAACTGTGGTTAGTACAGGGGAGCGGGCTGGGAGGGAACTGTTGTTAGTACAGGTGAGCGGGCTGGGAGGGAACTGTTGTTAGTACAGGGGAGCGGGCTGGGAGGGAACTGTGGTTAGTACAGGGGAGCGTGTTGGGAGGGAACTGTTGTTAGTACAGGGGAGCGGGCTGGGAGGGAACTGTTGTTAGTACAGGGGAGCGTGCTGGGAGGGAACTGTTGTTAGTACAGGGGAGCGGGCTGGGAGGGAACTGTTGTTAGTACAGGGGAGCGGGCTGGGAAGGAACTGTTGTTAGTACAGGGGAGCGGGCTGGGAGGGAACTGTTGTTAGTACAGCGGAGCGGGCTGGAAGGGAACTGTTGTTAGTACAGCGGAGCGGGCTGGGAGGGAACTGTGGTTAGTACAGGGGAGCGGGCTGCGAGGGAATTGTTGTTAGTACAGGGTGCGGGCTGGGAGGGAACTGTTGTTAGTAAAGCGGAGCGAGCTGGGAGGGAACTGTGGTTAGTACAGGGGAGCGGGCTGGGAGGGAACTGTTGTTAGTACAGGGGAGCGGGCTGGGAGAGAACTGTTGTTAGTACAGCGGAGCGGGCTGGGAGGGAACTGTTGTTAGTACAGGGGAGCGGCTGGGAGGGAACTGTTGTTAGTACAGGGGAGCGGGCAGGGAGGGAACTGTTGTTAGTACAGGGGAGTGGGCTGGGAGGGAACTGTGGTTAGTACAGGGGAGTGGGCTGGGAGGGAACTGTGGTTAGTACAGGGGAGTGGGCTGGGAGGGAACTGTTGTTAGTAAAGGGGAGCGGGCTAGCAGGGAACTGTTGTTAGTACAGGGGAGCGGGCTGGGAGGGAACTGTTGTTAGTACAGAGGAGCGGGCTGGGAGGGAACTGTTGTTAGTACAGGGGAGCGGGCTGGGAGGGAACTGTTGTTAGTACAGGGGAGCGGGCTAGGAGGGAACTGTTGTTAGTATAGGGGAGCGGGCTGGGCGGGAACTGTTGATAGTACAGGGGAGAGGGTTGGGAGGGAACTGTTCTTAGTACAGGGGAGCGGGCTGGGCGGGAACTGTTGTTAGTACAGGGGAGCGGGCTGGGCGGGAACTGTTGATAGTACAGGGGAGAGGGTTGGGAGGGAACTGTTGTTAGTACAGGGGAGCGGGCTGGGCGGGAACTGTTGATAGTACAGGGGAGAGGGTTGGGAGGGAACTGTTGTTAGTACAGGGAAGCGGGCTAGCAGGGAACTGTTGTTAGTACAGGGGAGCGGGCTGGGCGGGAACTGTTGATAGTACAGGGGAGCGGGCTGGGCGGGAACTGTTGATAGTACAGGGGACCGGGCTAGGAGGTAACTGTTGATAGTACAGGGGAGAGGGTTGGAGGGAACTGTTGTTAGTACAGGGGACCGGGCTAGGAGGTAACTGTTGATAGTACAGGGGAGAGGGTTGGGAGGGAACTGTTGTTAGTACAGGGGAGCGGGCTGGGCGGGAACTGTTGATAGTACAGGGGAGAGGGGTGGGAGGGAACTGTTGTTAGTACAGGGGACCGGGCTAGGAGGTAACTGTTGATAGTACAGGGGAGAGGGTTGGCAGGGAACTGTTGTTAGTACAGGGGACCGGGCTGGGAGGGAACTGTTGATAGTACAGGGGAGAGGGTTCGGAGGGAACTGTTGTTAGTACAAGGGAGCGGGTTGGGAGGGAACTGTTGTTAGTACAGGGGACCGGGCTAGGAGGTAACTGTTGTTAGTACAGGGGAGCGGGTTGGGAGGGAACTGTTGTTAGTACAGGGGAGCGGGCTGGGAGGGAACTGTTGTTAGTACAGGGGAGAGGGTTGGGAGGGACCTGTTGTTAGTACAGGGGAGCGGGCTGGGAGGGAACTGTTGATAGTACAGGGGAGAGGGTTGGGAGGGAACTGTTGTTAGTACAAGGGAGCGGGTTGGGAGGGAACTGTTGTTAGTACAGGGGAGCGGGTTGGGAGAGAACTGTTGTTAGTATAGGGAAGAGGGTTGGGAGGGAACTGTTGTTAGTACAGGGGAGAGGGTTGGGAGAGAACTGTTGTTAGTACAGGGGAGAGGGTTGGGAGGGAACTGTTGTTAGTACAAGGGAGCGGGCTGGGAGGGAACTGTTGTTAGTAGAGGGGAGCGGGTTGGGAGGGAACTGTTGTTAGTACAGGGGAGCGGGTTGGGAGAGAACTGTTGTTAGTATAGGGAAGAGGGTTGGGAGGGAACTGTTGTTAGTATAGGGAAGAGGGTTGGGAGAGAACTGTTGTTAGTACAGGGGAGAGGGTTGGGAGGGAACTGTTGTTAGTACAAGGGAGCGGGCTGGGAGGGAACTGTTGTTAGTAGAGGGGAGCGGGTTGGGAGGGAACTGTTGTTAGTACAGGGGAGCGGGTTGGGAGAGAACTGTTGTTAATACAGGGGAGCGGGTTGGGAGGGAACTGTTGTTAGTATTGGGGATATGGCTAGGAGGGAACTGTGGTTAGTGCAGGGGAGGGGGTTGGGAGGGAACTGTTGTTAGTATTGGGGATATGGCTAGGAGGGAACTGTGGTTAGTACTGGGGAGCGGGCTGAGAGGGAACTGTTGTTAGTACAGGGGAGCGGGTTGGGAGGGAACTGTTGTTAGTACAGGGAGCGGGCTGGGAGGGAACTGTTGTTAGTACAGGGGAGCTTGTTGGGAGGGAACTGTTGTTAGTACAGGGGAGCGGTTTGGGAGGGAACAGTTGTTAGTACAGGGGATCGGGCTGGCAGGGAACTGTTGTTAGTACAGGGGAGCGGGCTAGGAGGGAACTGTTGTTAGTACAAGGGAGCGGGCTAGGAGGGAACTAATGTTAGTACAGGGGAGCGGGCTAGGATGGAACTGTTGTTAGTACAGAGCAGCGGGCTGGGAGGGAACTGTTGTTAGTACAGGGGAGCGGGCTGGGAGGGAACTGTTGTTTGTACAGGGGAGCGGGCTGGGAGGGAACTGTTGTTAGTAAAGGGGAGCGGGCTGGGAGGGAACTGTTGTTAGTAAAGGGGAGCGGGCTGGGAGGGAACTGTTGTTAGTACAGGGGAGCGGGCTGGGAGGGAACTGTTGTTAGTACAGGGGAGCGGGCTGGGAGGGAACTATTGTTAGTACAGGTGAGCGGGTTAGGACGGAACTATTGTTAGTACAGGGGAGCGGGCTGGGAGGGAACTGTTGTTAGTACAGGAGAGCGGGTTAGGACGGAACTATTGTTAGTACAGGGGAGCGGGCTGGGAGGGAACTATTGTTAGGACAGGGGAGCGGGCTAGGAGGGAACTATTGTTAGTACAGGGGAGCAGGCTAGGAGCTAGCTATTGTTAGTACAGGGGAGCGGGCTGGGAGGGAGCTATTGTTAGTACAGGGGAGCGGGCTAGGAGGGAGCTATTGTTAGTACAGGGGAGCGGGCTATGAGGGAACTATTGTTAGTACAGGGGAGCGGGCTGGGAGGGAACTATTGTTAGTACAGCGGAGCGGGCTGGGAGTGAACGGCTGTTAGTACAGGGGAGCGGGCTGGGAGGGAACGGTTGTTAGTACAGGGGAGCGGGCTGGGAGGGAACGGCTGTTAGTACAGGGGAGCGGGCTGGGAGGGAACTGCTGTTAGTACAGGGGAGCGGGCTATGAGGGAACTATTGTTAGTACAGGGGAGCGGGCTGGGAGGGAACTATTGTTAGTACAGCGGAGCGGGCTGGGAGTGAACGGCTGTTAGTACAGGGGAGCGGGCTGGGAGGGAACGGTTGTTAGTACAGGGGAGCGGGTTGGGAGGGAACGGCTGTTAGTACAGGGGAGCGGGCTGGGAGGGAACTGCTGTTAGTACAGGAGAGCGGGCTGGGAGGGTGTGTGTGATGGTTTTTTGTTTTTTAAACAACAAAATATAACAGATTCGTTGTAATCAACTACGCAATGAAATAAATATTTTCTGATAGAAGGAAAAATAAGAATACGTTAGGAAAAGGTCAGCTAATGACGTTATAAACCTATGGCTTCAACTTGCTCGTACAACGTTAAACAAACCAACGGGTTTGTGTTCCAAGTTTCACTGCACACCAGCCGAACAATCTTACTGCCTATGCTTGACTGCTGTTCTGCCAAGAAGTATAACCCGCAATTAAGTCTAAACCCGCTGGTTTTTATATGGAAATCGCGTTGCCTGTTTCAAGCACACCTTCAAATTGGTACGTTTGAAATTCTGAAGTTAGGAGTGTGTTGACTGCTCTACTAATTGTAAAGTAGCAGAAAGTTATGTTCATTTGTTGTGTTGTGATAACTTACCGGATATCGTATTCATTACATATATATATCATATTACTTTTATTGTTAATCAACGCCACCATAGAGCATTGTGCTGTGCCCACACCGGTCTATTGCCGTTTCTCTTTAAAAGGTCGACATATGAAATTTAGTTAAGAGATTAAAGAGGTACAGAAGCACTGGCTCAAACATTGCGTGCGACAAACATACATCTTCTTGTAACATGCAGCAGATGTTTGTTTTTATCCAAAAGTTGTATGTTAGTTCTAATCTTAGAAGTTTTGTTCCGCTAATGAATGAAATTGTTCTCATCCTAGTACATTGCTCTCATTCTTAAAATGTATTGTTATGGAAGCGTGTTCAATTTCTGGCACCTAATACACACAATGTAACATATTTTAGCTAAATGAAAATACATTTTTGTTGTCGATGTTTCAGTAGACTAATGCTCGTAACAAAGAGGTTGACAAATCTGTGAGTTTCCGAGCTGCAATGTTCACATTTTAACCAGACAAATTTTAAGGTACAGCTTCTTCTCATCATTTTGAATGTGATATTATCTTACCTTTCTGGAAAGACACAAATAAGCAAATCAACTAAATTATCAGTGACAAACAACTGTGGACAGTGTAGATGTAGCTACAATATGGAACCTGTTTTAATCAGAAATTAGATAAAGACTAGTGACAGGACTGCAGCTGAGAGAGAATAGATCAACTTCTGACAGAACCTGGCTAAATAGTTTGATCTTTTTTGTGCTGAATACGTCACATGGGGTGCAGAAGTCCTAGTTGTCCACGTCTGACGGTCAGACACAACCTGTTTTAGTTATTCCTTGTTTCTGAGACCCATAGCTGCGCTCTCTTTGATTATTGTTCTACGCTGGGCTTCTTTCAGTCTTCCTCGTTTTCTTTTACCTTGTGGTCTCCGTATAAGAGCCTGGTGAGGTAGCCTTCTAACGCCCATTCTGAGATCGAGGCCAAGGTATTCCCAGCGTCGCTTTCTAACGTCATTGGATACATAGTCCCTGTTTAGTTTCATATCTTATTTCTGTCATTTGAAGTCTCCCAGCGTCGCTTTCTAACGTCATTGGATACATAGTCCCTGTTTAGTTTCATATCTTATTTCTGTCATTTGAAGTCTCCCAGCGTCGTTTTCTAACGTCATTGGATACATAGTCCCTGTTTAGTTTCATATCTTATTTCTGTCCTTTGAAGTCTCCCAGCGTCGCTTTCTAACGTCATTGGATACATAGTCCCTGTTTAGTTTCATATCTTATTTCTGTCATTTGAAGTCTCACCAACAGAAGTTTAGCAGTCTTCAAAGGCACTTGTTCTCGAAAGCGTTTAGACTTTAGTCTACAGTTTTTGTTGATTTCCAGCTCTTTGCAGCCGTGTGTTAATGCTGGAATCTCACAGGAATAGATTATTTTGAGTTTTGTGTGATTACTGAGTGCTTTTAAATCCAAATATTTGAAAGCTTGTTGCTGACGCTTGACACCAATACGATTCGAGTCTTCATTTTAGTTGTTGTCCTGCCTGTTATTGACGCTACCAAGGTAGTTGATATTTCCAAGTTTTTCAAGACTTTGCTTGTTTAGTTTGATGTGTTCGAGCAGTTTGGTGGCGTCGATAATTTTTGTTTTCGAAGTGTAGATTTTGACTGAATAGTTGTTATGATGAATATAGAATAGAAGCATTCGAGTGATAGTTTACACCGGTGGTTATTATCTTGACGGTTTTGAGTACTTTTTGTTGAGACACGATCCGTTAAACCTGAGACCAACTTTTTCAGGTTAATTTTAGACCGTATTTACCATATAAAAATAGAAAGTGAAAATCACTGTTGCTATATATAACATAATATCGTGGCTAATACAACTTGTTCCTGCTGTGTCCCGGTGAGCAAGTAAACTTCAGTCATGGCCCGGAAATGTCTGAAGTATAAGTGGGGTTTAAAATATCAATATTAGGTGTTATATCTTAACTAGCAACACGTGTGTCCATTACTCATGAATGTAAAGCTTATCAAGGAAGTGAATGACTATAATAATCCTGCCGCTGCTGCATTACACACGGAGGTCTGCGTCAAGAGTTCCCACATCGGAATGTCATGAGGTATTGTAGCGGCAGATTAAAAGAACATTTAATGCGCTTATTAGCTCCACCATAATGTAGTTTGACATTTCTCAATGGTTGGCCAATCTCAAAGCTGCTTTGTAATTACTGGTTGATTACATGAGCGTTTTGACATATATTTTATCTCGCGCTCTCCCTCTCTTCCCGTCTCCATATAGCTTACTTATCCTTATGTGATACAATCTAGCAATAGCGTCATATTTATTCTCCTTTTTTTAACAATATTACATGTTATTACCCATAACCTCATATTTATAATCCGTACTTTAACAACACCGCACGTTATTGCCCACAACCTCACATTTATAATCCTTACTTTAACAACACCGCACGTTATTGCCCACAACCTCACATTTATAATCCTTACTTTAACAACACCGCACGTTATTGCCCACAACCTCACATTTATAATCCTTACTTTAACAACACCGCACGTTATTGCCCACAACCTCACATTTATAATCCTTACTTTAACAACACCGCACGTTATTGCCCACAACCTCACATTTATAATCCTTACTTTAACAACACCGCACGTTATTGCCCACAACCTCACATTTATAATCCTTACTTTAACAACACCGCACGTTATTGCCTACAACCTTACATTTATAATCCTTACTTTAACAACACCGCACGTTACTGCCCACAACTTCACATTTATAATCCTTACTTTAACAACACCGCATGTTATTACCGGCAACCTCACATTTATAATCCTTACTTTAACAACACCGCACGTTATTGCCCACAACCTCACATTTATAATCCTTACTTTAACAACACCGCACGTTATTGCCTACAATCCTTACATTTATAATCCTTACTTTAACAACACCGCACGTTACTGCCCACAACTTCACATTTATAATCCTTACTTTAACAACACCGCATGTTTTTTACCGGCAACCTCACATTTATAATCCTTACTTTAACAACACCGCACGTTATTTCTCACAACCTCATTGTTTGTATAGCTTTCTCCACTTCCGATTTTAAGATTTTATAGACTGTTGTACATGTTGTAGCGTAAGATGGAGGGTGTTTTATATTCGGAGTGCAGATTATGTGATTAAAGTGATTTAATATATAGTGTTTCCAACGAGATATAATTTTCGAAAAGTTGTATAAAGTTTTCTACCAAGGAGGAGGATAAGAACTGATAAGTACTTTTATAAATGTAACCAGCTCAAGTTGTATATTTAGATCGTAAAAGATCGCATGTGAGACCTTAACGATCAAACACGTGGGGGGAAACATCAGTCGGGCTAAACCCCCAACGTGTGTTTTTCTTAAGTTAAGCCCTTAACTTACGACTGACTCAGCAGGTCGGTAAGGGATAAATGTTTTATGTTCAGAGAAATACTCAGAAGATGGAGATTAATGTAGCAACGATAAATATATGCGGGATAAAAAATAAAGAAGTCGAACTTATAGAAGAAATGACAAAAAGGAAAATTAAAATACTAGGATTAGCGGACACCAGAGTAAAAGGACAACAGATAAAGAAAACACACATGAACTACACGAAAATATTCTCAGGAGTCGACAACACAGAAAGAGCAACAGATGGAGTAGGTTTTATCATCGACCCAGAACACGCAAAGAACATTCTAGAAATAAAATACCACTCAGAAAGAATTATCACAATTAAACTACTAGAAGACGATCGAAAAACAAATTACATTCAAATCTATGTGCCCCATGCAACAACAATGAAAGAGACAGCGAAGAATTCTATGACACTTTGAATGAAATCATTAACAAGATTGACGAAAGCGACGACATGTTAGTGATGGGAGATTTTAATGGAAGGCTTGGGAAACGCAACAGTGAGAACAGTGATATCTTAGGACCCTTTGGCGATAAAACGGCTGAAATAAACAAAAATGGAAGCAGACTGCTGGATCTATGCAATCAAAATGATTTATTTATCACCAACACATTCTTCAAACACAGAGAGTCGCAAGTATACACCTGGTACAAATGGAATGACACAACATGCAGAAGCCAGATAGATTTTATACTAACAAGAAAACAGAACAAGAAAGGAGTAACCGACAGCAGAGCAATCCCAAATATTACAAACGACACGGATCACAAGATGTTTATGATCACACTAAGACAGCCGGCTGTAAAGAGAATATACGAAAACAAACAAAAGAAGCGAAAAGAACAGACAATAAAAATAAAACAATTAAAAGATCAAGAAACAAGGAAAACCCTAGAAGAAAAACTAACAGAGGAATTCAAGAAACTCCCTAACGAAGTATAGGAATAAAAGAAGAGAAAGAAGAATATTGGAAAGAATGGGAATGCAATTAAAAATAAGGAGAAAGAAAAGAAGGAAACAAGAAGGAGAAAGAGGAGGAGAAAAAGAAGAAGAAGGGAAAAAAAGGAGGAAGAGGAATGAGCAGAAGACAGGAGGAGGAATGAGCAGATGAAGAATAAAGATATCACAGCGAACAAAAGATAAAAACGGTAGAAATAAATCAAACAGTGACTGAAGAGAAAGGATCTGAAAATTAAACTTCACTGTCTGAACTGGACATGAGAGAACGCCCATCGATTTATATGGGAATATAAAAATAAGTAAGAAGGTAATGAGTCCCGTCACGTCATGTGGTGTATACAGAATATGGTATTAATGCCCATAATCTTATAGGCATTCTGCACATGATGTTTGGGGTAATGTGCACATTATTACGCCTGTGCCGATTTACTTTACCACAAAATAATCCGGTATCCATTTAAGGCTGGGTGAACTTAGAAGCCGTCAATCAGGATATAACCTGACCTCTTGTCCTCAGTAGTCCAGTTCACTCACGAATCAAGCACTGAGCTATCACGATATCCTGAATATAAAGTAAACAAGGTGTTATGTTACTGTGTGTGTGTTTTTGTGTGACGGAATAAGCACGTTGCTTCTCCTTATTTTTTTTTTTAATTCTCTTCTCATAGAAGAATTGGCGCCATGCCAACAAATTTTGAACAGCAAAACTACATAATGCGCACTTTTTAGCGGCTTATACTTCAGTGAACTGTTCCCACGATCTTTGCAAAACCCTTTTAAGTTTGTATATTTTGTGTCGGTTTATTGTCATGTTAGGATGCAATGAAATGTTCTCGTATTCAACATACATTATAAGTGATTTGCATTTACCGGGAGGAGGGGGAGAATAGCGAGGTCTGTTTCGGTACAAATAACATGAAAAGATAAAAAATAGTAACAATATAAGCAAAACAGGTTAGGCTATGCAATACCTTTCTTGTCCCAGTCACCCACATACTTGCCTTGCTCCAGCGGCTAGCTAAACAAATATCCCGTCCCATGATCTGTCAACCATGTTATTTAAGCAATCCCTTCCAAAAAAATGTGCCTACTGTAAGCTCGAGTGACTCGACAAAGTCTAAGAAAACAGTAAACGGATACAGAAAAATATGATTATGTTGTCCTATGTCAGTTGATGGTCAGGTGTGTCCTAGCCATTGTCAGCTGTCCCCTGAAACTCACATTCAGAACGAACTTTGTGTTTTTTTTCGGAATTCCATGTAGATTAGTCTAGTTGAGGTAAGCAAATCATTAGCTCCATAATAATCACTTCAGTTATTCGGGGGTAACAACTTGATTTGAACCTTATGTAAAGCCCGAAAAAAATATCTATCTCTATATCTATTGCCTTTCAAGCCGAAGAGGACACACAGGACAAATTCTAGCCGCTCCATTCCCACGATCTTCGCTATTAAGTGTCAGACTTGGCACAAAACCCGCATCATACCTAGCTAGACATCTCTGTTCTTGACGAGCTTCTCAACTTCGGCATGGTACCTGATGCTCGCTGTTGTTACTTCTCGCCACAGTGTTCATTTTAGTGTTTCTCTAGGTCGGCCTTTTTTCTTTTTCTTTGCCTCTGTCTCCTAGTTAAAAATGTCAGCATTCGGAGTGGGCAGATGAAGGAGGAGTGGCTACACAGCTACTTACTAACGCTACCGAAGCCAAACAAGGACCATTCTCAGATCATTGACTACAGAATCATCACAAAAAGGCAGAACACTGAGGGCAAGCTGCTGGAGAAAATAGTTGCTCGTGTCCTTACTTGTCACCTTGAACAGAAACGTGCATTCCCACCCACACTCGGAGATTATAGATATAACAAAGAGACATGGATCAATACGGCAGTCTTCGCCCATGACGTCTTCAAAGGCTTCCACAGACGAGAGGAGACATGTGCTGCTGCTATAGATCTGGAGGATGCATACAACAGGGTACCATTTGAATAACTCATGCATATGCTCCTCAAACTGGCGGTGCACCCCTTCCTCATTAGATGGATCGCTGCGGCACTGTTTCAAAGGAAGGTGATACTCAGATATGGAAGTTGGTCTTCCGAGCCAACATCAATTTGTCCAGGGCTGCCACAAGGCTCACCATTGTCACCAGTTCTATTAAACGTGTACACAATAACGAGCACGGAACAACAACTGGATGGGAGTGGAAGAACTATGACTTTTGCTGATGATATTCTGGTATATCGACAGGGAAGAGACAGACGGGGAATCGCCTCCACAATGCAAGACGAACTCGATCGTATTTCTTCCTGGTGTGGAGTATCAGCTGCCTCGGTTAATCCAAATAAAGCATCAGTTGCATGGTTCTCCCTTAACAATCATATCGTTAATACGACCACACCGGTAGTACGAATGGGAGCTGATGAGGTGACCAGGGACAAGTTGATTACATACCTCGGAGTTAAGTTTGATTGCAGCCTGTGTTTTCGGGACCACGTCAACCAAGTGATAACAAAATCCCGCAAAGGATTAGCCGCCTTGAAGGTCGTGGCAGTTGCCAACATCGAGCAGAGGCTACTTACTCTTCTGTTCCAGAGATTAGTCCTCGCACTAATCGAGTATGCCCTGGCAATTCTTACTGTCAGTACGACTCAAATTGATAAACTGGAGAAAATACAAAATGAAGCCATGCGCATTATCTTGGGATGTACAAGAGACACTCCCTGTGTAGCAATGAGGTATCTTCTTGACTTTCCAACCATGGATGACAGAATCAAGATTTGGAGAGCACGAGCATACCTGAAGATTAGTAAAGATAAAGGGCATCCATTGCACGCTCGGCAGGCAGAATAGTCAAGGAAGACAGTGGTGCATACGTCAAGACCACGAGTAGCATGACAATGGAGGTGATGGCAGTGACCAAGGCATTCAAATGGTTAGAGTCACAAGACTACATCCACGCATGTATACTGAGTGATTCGATGAGCATGATAAAAAAAAAGTGGAGGCAGGCTCTGTACGCATGCAATGGGTAGTCATTGCAGAAGTCCAAAATACGTAAGATCACCTTTGTCTATGTCCCTGGACATGCGGGAGTACGGGGAAATTAAAGAGCGGACAGGTTGGCTAGTTGCGCTGTCGTTGAGGACGGGCAATCAATGGATTGGGCGAACATCATCAATGCCCTCCGAGAAGTGGGAAGAGCACAGGACTTCGACAAACACAGATCCACGTCACTTCTTCGGATGATGGAAATGGGAGTTAAGATGGGCACAGTCAGAAATGAGAAACTTAGTGGCCGTATTATAAGACTTATCAACCAACATAGAACTGGAGTCGTCAGTCGCTGGACACTGCGGGACTTGATGAGGAGGGGATCTGAGCACCTATGAACATGTTCGGAGTGCAATGATGATGACCCGCAAATAACTCAATAAACACCGATGTTATTCTCGATGTCCCAGCTAGATAAGAGTAGACATTAGAAGGGAGGCAGGTAGACACATAGCATCAATGAGAGCAGCTATTTAATACTAATTACAGATAATAAGTCCCGTCAGAAGTAATATAGATTCAACATTTCAATTTCATGACTTTGTTATTGTTGTAATAAGGTGACTCCGAATGTTTCATGAGAATAGTGTTGATCCATCACTATGTGTCGTCCTTTTGCGGTGCTGGATTGAGGATGAATGTATAATTGAGTGGTCTTTGTTCTTGTATAGTTTGAGTTTTCATGTACAATTGAGTGGTATTTGTTCTTGTATAGTTTGAGTTTTCATGTACAATTGAGTGGTCTTTGTTGTATAGTTTGAGTTTTCATGTACAATTGAGTGGTCTTTGTTGTATAGTTTGAGTTTTCATGTACAATTGAGTAGTCTTTGTTGTATAGTTTGAGTTTTCATGTACAATTGAGTGGTCTTTGTTGTATAGTTTGAGTTTTCATGTACAATTGAGTGGTCTTTGTTGTATAGTTTGAGTTTTCATGCACAATTGAGTGGTCTTTGTTGTATAGTTTGAGTTTTCATGCACAATTGAGTGGTCTTTGTTCTTGTATAGTTTGAGTTTTCATGTATAATTGAGTGGGCTTTGTTCTTGTATAGTTTGAGTTTTCATGCACAATTGAGTGGTCTTTGTTCTTGTATAGTTTGAGTTTTCATGTATAATTGAGTGGGCTTTGCTGTTGTATAGTTTGAATTTGCATGCACACTTGAGTGGTCTTAGTTGTATAGTTTGAGTTTTCATGTACAATAGATTGGTCTTTGTTGTATTGCTTGAGTTTTCGTACAATATTAAATTCATGTCTCTTTGATTCTATCCGTCTATTACCGTGTTTTCCTTTTGCTCTATGGTCTGACGTATTCATGTACTACGCTCGAGCCGAAGGTTGAATAGGTCTGCTTTCAGATGCCCAAACCACTTGATTCCTTGTTGTTCAATATCAACAACTGATGTTATAACCACCTTTAATTCCTTCATTATAGTTTTATTTACAGCTTTTCTTATATATTTCATGTCGAATGTTGTTACATTTTCTTTAATAGTCCTTATTTTTTTCCAAGTGGGCATAATATTGTTTCTTGTCGACCAAGTAACGTTTATCTTTCACCCAAATCTTGGATACAAATTGTCCTCTACACCAGTAATGTCGTTCTTCAACTTTTCAGTCTTTATCTAAACTTGTTTACGAACTCATATCACTGTCTATGTATTTAACTTTCTTATCCTGGGATCTCTAAAAATCTCATGCCTTCGCTAGACATCAATCTCAGCACTTAGATGTTCTTGTTTGGTGTAATGTTACAAGAGAGCCGCCATCTGGTCAAACTGTTTCTTAAACTCCAATGTGTGACAGTCGTATCAACGTCATCTATTGATTGATATATCAAAATCACCACCTCCGCATATTAGACACCCAATAATATCGGTCGTACACGCGATTACAATTTATTAGGTTTGCCACTAAACATCCATTGTATCAACTCGTTTCTGTAGTACACATGATTTGTATAAAACAAATTAACATTTGGTACGCCTAATTTAATTCATATATTTTAAAACAGGCGAGATGGAGTATGAACGATTGTGAGGTGCTAGTTGGTCGCGTGTTAAACACAATTCAGTTATATGTAATTTCTTGTAAGCAAACATTTGGAACTTGATCATACTTTCTTATTCTCGAAGCAATATTACGATACATCTGATGTAAGAAAATGAAAGCTTCAATGCCTAAATACGTATTTATGGCAGTAATAATAATCCAGATCACTGTACTGTCGATATATCTGGCTAGAGGAGGAAACTTAGTACAGATATCAAAATTAGTTTCATTCACCAGAAGCTTTGAGTCATTTAAACTAGACCGTTCCAAGAATGATTCATACCCCATAGTTGGAGTGATCAATTCTAGTAGGATAACGATAGACAAGATACCGCCAGCACAGACAACCGTGCAAAGACCATTGTTGAGAGCATTCTACGACAGAACAAATCTTACAGATAATACTGGCCGTAAACAAAGTGATGCCAGAAACATGACTGAGGGTTCCACCTCGATAGAGAAGCCGGAGCCACAGCGACATGATAACAGAACCAGTAATGGGTAAGTGCTTTCTGGTATCAGCAGAATTTTTTTTCATCCTTTGTTTTCTTGTATGATATCCTTACTTTTATTTTGTTTCTGCTTCTTCGGGCGTTGCTCCATCTTCTCATTTTCCCACCTCCTTTTTCTGCATCTTCTTTTTCATTCTTATGATTAACTTTCAATTCTACTACTTTTTCGTCATTATCAACTTCTGCTTTTTCTAGTGTTTATTTCTTCTTCATCTTTCTTCTGTTGCTTCTTTTTTTTATAATAAAAATAATCATCATTATAGTGCCATACCTCTTCTTTTATTTTTAATCATCACTATCATCATTAATCTGTAATCTGCGTTGTGGATCATTAGATTCTGGTGCTCATTTCTTCAGTAGTGATTTATATAGTCGATGCGAAAGATCTTTTCAAACCGTGTCACTCTCAGAGCATGTCTTCTTCCAGGAACACAATGTTGTCCAAAGTACAATCATATACAGCACATGGTAGGTTAGGTAAACAAACAGCATAACTAAAATATCATTGACAAAGAGATGTGCGTCACTGATTCTAACAGTAAGTCATTAAAAGGCGATAAGTAGTAGAGGAACATACTCCCCCCCCCCTCTCGCTCTCTCTCTCTCTCTCTCTTTCTCTCTCTCGTTCACCCGATGACCACTAAAGGAACAATTGCTCTCCAGGACAGATTAAAGTTCAACAATCCCGAAATTACCTCTTTGTTGTCCGCCTTTAAAAGTTAAGCGTGCGTAAATGCGCTGTGTTGCTGTTTAGCGACACAATTGAAGTTGAGGAAAACGAGCTAGAATAATAGTCCAAGTCGGTCAATCGTAGAAAGAATGAGGACAGCTATTTATCGTTAACATATTTATCACCTTTCTTGGTCTGAATCAGTGAGGGATATTCAGGAGGCTGCTACATTCGTACAATGACATCTATCGATCTTGCAATGTGCATACAAACTAGATAGGCTATTTTAGCAATCACCTCCCTGGCGGCCATAACAACAGTGGTTCAACTAATAGTTGACCTTTTCTCTCTCTTTATCGAAACTTATTGAAGTATAGACGGAAAGAGGCAGGTTTAACCAGTTCTTTCTTAAATTCCTAGGCTGCGTCTTTATTTAAGAAACTTGAACAAAACTTTAAGAAATATAATATAAAATAAATATAAAATGGTATTAAGGAGTTACACTAAAGAGACAAGACAAACTGTAAGATAGATTAAACACACAAAAAAAACTATTTATTTCATAACTTATAATGCAAATAAAAAAGGTATAATATAATTGTGATAATTTAGAGGCAATATTTGATGAAACTACTGTACATAGCGTCAACTGCAGTATCTTTATGTCGCAAATAATCAGGTCAAAGGTCTACTTTAAAATTCGACATCACGTCCTGAGCCTAATCAATCAGGTTTCCAATATGCGTGTTCGCGACTAGGTATGTGTGTGTGTGTTATATATACATATTATTCTTTCCTTCTTTCATTTGCCCTTCAACGTCGAAGCGAGATATAAGTTGTGGTCTTTTGCTCTTCTCTTCACCTCTGCTGCTATTGTTTCCTAGTGTTTCTAATATTTCGTCAATCCATCTTTTTCGTGGTCGGCCCTTTGCGTCTAGTGTTCTCGCAAGTTTATTGACGGCACGTTGCGTTGTTTTTTTTTTTTTTTATCTTTCTGCCTTGTGACGTGGCCAAACCATTTTATGTGGTTATTCCGAGCTTTTTTTCTCACATCTTAATTTCTGATCGTATCTCTCAGGCTGTTTCCTGTCATTCGTCTAACACATTTCATCTCGGTTATTTTTCTTATTGTTCTTGCATCTAGGGTCCAGGACTGGCATTGGTAGTAAAACTTTGGTATAAAGATTGTATTGTAGAATGCCCGTTTTGCCTCTAGAGTTATTTCCTTGTTGGACAATAATGGTGATAACTGTTATTTAATATTTGACACGCTTTGTTGCATCTAGAATATATTTCGTTATATCTATCATCATAATGTGCCATACCGGTTGGCGTAGGCGATCATGTCCCTCCACAATCTTCTATCCACAGTGCATTGTATCAGTTCTGTTGGTGGCTGTTTTCCATGCCATGACACCAAGCTATCCAGCATTTTCTCTCTTTGTCGTCCGCGATCTCTCTTTCGTTTTATTTTGCCACTTGTAACCAAGTATTCCAACTTTCCTCTTCTAGTGTGTCCGAAAAATGTTGATTGTTTCTTTCTGATGTGTTTTAGGAATTCCCTTTTTGTGTTGGCCTCTTCGAGAATTTCCTCATTATTATTGTTAGCTTTCCAATGAACTTTCAACATTCTTCTGAGAAATCCCATCTCTGTGGCCTCTAATCGTCTTTTCATTTGTGTGTCTACTGTCCAGTTATATCTATGGGGCAGGAAAATATAGGTCATCAGACATATTTCGGACCAGTGTTCATTTCAACATTAAAAACAAGACGTGTTTGTCTGAATCAAGTCCGCTCTTACCTTATCTTAGAGAACGGCTGGCTTTCATCCAGGTAAGACAAGTGAGGCTGGTTACATTAACACAAACACCTTTAAATAGTAAAAGTTAGTTTTCATGTGTTCAGCTATGTTATAAACTTCCTTTTGGCGTATTTGTTATGGAATGTTATGGAGTGATGAGGAAGAGGGGGAGGAATGAAGGAGGCAGACAGGAAGGGAGGGAGTAAGGAACCTCGATTTCCAATCTAGCTTCGCATACATGAATATAGTGTTGGTGCTTATATTTTTTTATGAACATAGCACATATTAAAGTCGGAACTACGCCAGGTTGTTCTTTCCCATAAAAACAAAATAACGCAAGGTAAGAGGTAGATCAATTATGAGTCACTAATAAGGAAGATTCTTCATTTCCCCCCCCTCCCCCCATGTTAACAACCAAGACTCGTGATGTCAATTCTTTGAGCTTAGTGGAGTGTCAGCCGTGTAGTTGTTAGACGCTGATAAAGTTACTATAGGCTCAATACCAGCTTACCCCTATATATGATAATCAGGTTATAACGATATTATCGGAACCATCGAAATATTGTCGTTATAACGGTATCTCGTTATATCAAATTTATGTTTAATAACATGGAAATATATTTTACAAACCTGAAGGCAGGAAGAAGAAAGAAATAGCTCTCAAACATGTTAAATGTGGATGAGCTGCGCAAATGTTCACAATAAGTACGATGTTTCTTCTTCCCTTAAAACTTATACTATGTCAAAATGTTCTTATATTTATTAGAACAACGTAGCTTCTAAAATGTCCCTATTGCGAGCAGGGACAGCTTGTCGACATTCATGTTGGCAGCGATTCAAATAGAAACTCTAAATTTTGGAATCTTGTAACCACTGCTTGCCCTTTCTTATTCAGCGATTCTCCGATTTGGTACACAATTATCTGTTTTGTCCATGCATATATTCTTTGGTTAAATTTCCTTGATAGCTTCATGTTACTTTGCTTCCGCTAATCAGTTGTTTATTTGAAACTGACCCAGCCTAACCACAGTTTACTTTCATTGCAATTTCATGTCGAACTTTTTCTGTTCAGTCAGCCCATACTAAGGCTGAAACTGAGTTTGACCTAGACTCTTAGTCAGTTCATACTGAGGCTGAAACTGAGTTTGACCTAGACTCTTAGTCAGTTCATACTGAGGCTGAAACTGAGTTTGACCTAGACTCTTAGTCAGTTCATACTGAGGCAGAAATTGATATGATCTAGACTCTTAGTCAGCCCATACTAAGGCTGAAACTGAGTTTGACCTAGACTCTTAGTCAGTTCATACTGAGGCAGAAATTGATATGATCTAGACTCTTAGTCAGTTCATACTGAGGCAGAAATTGATATGATCTAGACTCTCAGTCAGCCCATACTAAGGCTGAAACTGAGTTTGACCTAGACTCTTAGTCAGTTCATACTGAGGCAGAAATTGATATGATCTAGACTCTCAGTCAGTTCATACTGAGGCAGAAATTGATATGATCTAGACTCTCAGTCAGTTCATACTAAGGTTGAAATTGATATGATCTAGACTCTCAGTCAGTTCATACTAAGGCTGAAATTGATATGATCTAGACACTCAGTCAGCCCATACTAAGTCTGAAATTGATATGATCTAGACTCTCAGTCAGCCCATACTAAGGCTGAAATTGAAATGATCTAGACTCTCAGTCAGCCCATACTAAGGCTGAAATTGGTATGATCAAGACTCTCAGTCAACCCATAGTATGGATGAAATTGATATGATCGAGACTCTCAGTCAGCCCATACTAAGGCTGAAATTGATATGATCTAGACTCTCAGTCAGCCCATACTAAGGCTGAAATTGATATGATCTAGACTCTCATTCAGCCCAAACAAAGGCTGAAATTGGTATGGCATAGACTCTCAGTCAGCCCATACTAAGGCTGAAATTGATATAATCTTATAATCTAGACTCTCAGTCAGCCCAAACAAAGGATGAAATTGGTATGGCATAGACTCTCAGTCAGCCCATACTCAGGCTGAAATTGGTATGGCATAGACTCTCAGTCAGCCCATACTAAGGCTGAAATTGGTAAGACCTTTACTTACAGTCCGACCACATTATCCCAAAAATCATGTGCTGAAGGTCTGTAAAATTTATGATCACTAACACCATATTCCCTATACGCCACTTGGCGTGACGGGGGTACTTTACTTTACTTAATTTACATACAGTCAGCACTTTTCCCTTTACAATGGTTAGTCTTTAAATCGGAGTATTCTTGCTCCTAGCTTGCTGGAACCAAGTATAAAAAGAACAGTCAACATGTTCGTAATCGGCTTCCTTATTTTCTGTCTATTCTGCTCGAAACCAACGCATGTAAGCGCCGACATAATGATCTTTATGTCCTTGGGTATTCTTAGTAGTCTGCTTGAGGGAATATCATGTGTTCCTGAATATCATGTTTCCTGTTTATTTCTGCTTTTGATTTCAACTTTCCGTCCATTTTTTCTATCAACATCGCTTTCCTTTCAAGTGGTATGTTCTTGCGTTTCTTGCCAGGACTGGAAGCTATCGCAATAACAAATTTGTGACTTGTGAATAGTTTTTTTTTTTTTTTTTTTTTTTTTTTTTTTTTTTTTTGCGTTCGCCAACTTTGACCTCTGACGACGTCCCTTGTGGCTAGGAACTGAAATTTGAGCGTTAATCCATTTTTCCCTGGCAGCCGTGTGCACAGGGGTCCCTCGCCGCACAGGCAGATAACTCCGTCTTCGGAGGTACTTATATTTTTTTCCGTCGATGAGTTATTGACGTTGCAAGCCGGGCCTCGCTGCTGAGACCAGGGGTGGTTGCCGCAGGGAGAAATCATAAACAAAAATCTCAACTGATGCAGCAGGGATTTGAACCCACAGCCTTTCTGTCTTGAGGTCGGCGTCTTGCCTCGAGACCAACCAGTCCCCCACGAACAGATCTGAACACGCGAATAGAGATTTATATGTGCGACAACGATGAAAGCCTATAGCTCACTGGCCTGTATAATAATAATAATAAAAACAGTTATTTCTCCAACCGCAGCATTGAATTTACTGTATACTTTGTTCCCTTAACGATACCTCCTCTCTCAGTCACTGACATATACATGTAGGCCTTACTAATCAGGTGTAACCCCCGTGGCTATACAATCAATATATATATACGGTCAAGAAAAGTACACAGTTAACAGTTTTGTTTTACTATGCAAATTTTAAAAAAAAAACAGAATGCGTTATAACCGATTTGTAGGCAGGCAAATAATTATATATATATATATATAAATATATATATATATATATATATATATATAAATTATATATTTATATGTGTATGTATGTATATGAGCCGCGATAGCTCAGTGGTTAGTGAACTGGACTACCACGGACAAGGGGTAGGGTTCGATCCCAACCGACGGCTGCGGGTTCACCCAGCCTTAAATGGGTACCGGATTTTTTTCTGGGAAAGTAAAGCAGCACGGGCGTAATACTGACCACATTACCCCAAAAATCATGTGCTGAAGGTCTGTAAAATATAGGGTCACTAACACCATATTTCCCTATACGCCACTTGGCGTGACGGGGGTACTTTACTTACTATGTATGTATATGTATGTATATGTATGTATATGTATATATTTATGTGTGTATGTATATATATGTATATATGTGTGTGTATGATATACATGTGTATAATTGCATTTATGTGTACATTGTGTATGTGTAAGTGTGTATGTATATGTATATATATATATATATATGTGTGTGTGCGTGTATATATATATATGTGTGTGTGTATATATATATATATATGTGTGTATATATATATATATATGTGTGTGTGTATGTATATATGTATATATATATGTATATATATATGTATATATATATATATGTATATATAAATGTATATGCATATATATATACACATATATACATATATATATATATATATATATATACACACAAACTCATAATTACACACACACACATATATATATATATATACCTGCAACTACACGAAACTAACACTAAAGACTAAACTCTTAATATATCAAACGTGTGCTTAGCACACTATTATATGGATCTGAAACCTGGACAACATACTCAAACCAGGAAAAAAGACTAAATGTCTTCCACGTGCAATGTCTCCGCAGAATAATGCACATAAAATGGCAGGATAAAATAACCAACTTAACTGTCCTGCAACGTGCTAAGACCCCAACAATCATGTCGGTGCTCAGATGTCGAATGTATACTATAAGGCGAACTAATACACGGAAAAAGACAAATCGGCAGACCTAAATTACGATATAGAGATATCTGTAAATCATCTCTGAATGACTTCTCCATCTGTGAATATGACTGGGAACATCTGGCAAGTTATCGCACATCATGGAGAGCATGTATAAAGAACGGTATAACATCATTTGAGACTGTGCTAAGGCAAAACTTAGAAGAGAAAAGACTCATGAAAAAGGACGGGAAACCCTGTGGACCAGTGGGCCTGACTTGTTCATTCTGTGACCGCGTGTGTTTGTCAAACATTGGTAGAATTAGCCACGAGAGAAGCTGGTCGACAAAAACAAAACCTAAAAAAATACACAACAGCCTCCACTAGACCGTCTGACAAGACAAAAAGGGCTATATACATATATATGGACGTATATGTGTTCACATATCAGTTGTTTTTTTCCCCACCAAATTTCAAGCGGACTTTCTAACAGAACTCTTGGTGTGTCCTCTCAGTGTAAACCGGGTCTACCTTCTGTTTTAGTGTTGAGCCTAAGTTTGTATTAGTCGGGAGGTTGATTAGCTAGCGTGGTAAGCCACAAAGCGAGATTCAGTTTTCAATCAGATACAAGAGAGCAGTCTTGAGATCACGGCCTCAAACAAAGTCAGGGTAGAACATTTCCTACCAGTTTAGAAAATACGTCTATCACGGCAGAACACTATCACGAGTAGCGTACATCGTGCTTGAGGTCACAAATACAGATTTCTAAGTGAATAGTGTTTGTTTTTATTTTCATTTTCTTTTTCCGTAAAGCTGCGAAGCCAAATATTTGTTTTTCCTTAGCACTCACCCTTTAACTAGGCATGGATGCGTTGCTTGACTAGTGTATGGCAGAGCCGTGATATCTGTGTCTTTAGCCTAGGTATAGTTTCCAAGTGATCATGTACCAGTTGTGGGAAAGCTTAGAGTAAAATTAAAAACAACAAAACGAGCCTTAGTTAACATCAAGTTAAATTTAGATTTACTAAAATCAGACAAGAAGCTGCAAGACAAATATAAAATCACAATTCAGAACCGGTACAATGAAATAGAGGAGATGCAAAGCATTGATGAACAGTGGGAAATGCTAAAAGAATCAATGCAACAAACATCAAAAGAGTTCATATCACCAGTGAGGACAAATTCAAGAAAGAAATGGATGACAGATGACATTTATTCAGCAGTAATGGATACAAGAAGAAGAAATAAAGAAAATAAAGATGAGTATAAGAGATTAAATAAACAAATTGTAGTAAAATGCAATGAAGCAAAAAAAGCATAGCTAAAAGAGAGATGCAAAGAGATTTAAATGCAACAAAAAGGAGATGATAAAGCGATATACAAACAAATTGAGGAATTTACAGGAAGAAAAACGCAATCAAAAACTAGATGCCTAAGATTAAAGGAAGGAGAACTGTTGATTGTTCAAGAAAACATGAGGGAACGATGGACAGGATACATTAAAGATCTTTAGACGAAGTGATAGAGCAAAGCAAAGAGAAAAAATAACAGTCAGCTTAAGAGAATGGCCTGGCAGAAGGTCAACAACAGAAATTATAAATAGCTGCAAATTTGTAGATAAAATAAATAGATCCAAAATTGTGAAGAGGCATGATCACCTAGGCCAGCAGGCCCGGTACTTGAAGATGATGATGATGATGATATTTGCCAAGTTTTGGCCTAGTCTATTTGAATTTCAACTGCAAAGGGTTCTTTAACATGCGCGAGTGTACAGTGGACCTCCTGTTGTTTTCGCCGTTATCTGAAAGGGCTAAACTTTGAACCTCACTAACCAGAGACGAGGAGAGGTTAAAGCCACGAAGAAAGCACCGATTAGATTTTGTATCTTTATGTGCATGTTTATGTTAGTCATGTGTCATACATCTTAATGTGTGTCAGTGTTAGTCATGCCTCGTATCGCTGTGTGCATGTCTGTGTTAGACACATCTCATATCATTGTGTGTGCATGTCTGTGTTAGTCACCTCTAGTGACTCGGACATATGGTGCTCGTAAACCTGGGAGGGCAGACCATCTAAGGGCAGAATCCCCCGACAGAAAAAATAATCTGCTGCCTTGCAGGAAGATTGGGGACAATCAAAGACAAAGGAATGCAAACCTGAATAAAATGCTGGCTGAAATCAGATGCACTGGGCCACTGGCGCAGTACACAGTGCAACGTTTTATCGGGTGTTCAATCAGAGTGGATCTGGCGGACTCTAGTTCTGATGTTCTGTCTGTGGGGGCGATCAACACACTTGACCTGATAGCTGACTTCATGTGAGTCTGGAATCCTACTCTGATTGAGTCCTGATCGCAGAGAGGGAGAGAGAGAGATTGAGATTTTGTGAACAATTCCCACCGTCCTTGGACCCGGCTTGTCCAGATGCTGAAGTCTTATTTCTTGACCACCCAGCGTTGATATGTTTAAACAGTTTCTATTTTACGACTGAAGAGTCTACGCCCGCTTAACGTCCTTGTGTGTGTGTCTGTGTGTCTGTGTGTCTCTGTGTGTGTCTGTGTGTGTGTCTGTGTGTGTGTCTGTGTGTGTCTGTGTGTGTGTGTGTTTGTGTGTGCGTGCGTGCGCGTGCGTTTAAACATAGACAGATCTGAAAATTGCATCTTTGCCTTTGAATGAGCGTGTTACACGAGAATACTGAGTTCACCACGGACGGAGAACATAACAAACTTATCAAGTTTTTAATGAAACATACATTTGTTTGTTTATGGTTGATAAATAATATAAACACATGGGAAATATAATATTGTGTTAATTAAAAACGACAAATCGGCAAAACTAAACCACGATAAATAGATATTTGTAAATCATGTCTGAATGGCTTTTCCTTCTGTGAAAATGACTGGGAACATATAACATGAGATTGCACATAAAAAATGGCATAACATCATTTGAGGCTGTGCTCTATGACAAAACATAGAACAGACCCATGAAAAAAAAATATGGAAAACCCTGTGGATCAGTGAGCCAGACTTGTTTATTCTAGGACCGAGTATGATTGTCAAACATTAGTAGAATCAGCCACGGGAGAAGCTGTTCGACAATAACAAAACCTAGAAAAAAATACATGATGGCCTCCACTAAACCGTCTGACATGACGAAAAGGGTCATATAACGTACAACGGCATAACAACATATATAACATAATTATGGAGGGCATAATTCCAGGTAAATGAGGGACAGAAAGCCTAGAAGAAGGTAGCTGTAAGTTGGTGCAAGATATCACATAGGAGTTTTCATTATGTCCTTCCTTCTTTCCATCCTTCCATCGATCCTTCCTTCCTTCCTTCCCTCCCTCCATCCATTAACCAACCTTCCCTTCTTTTCCCCATCCACCCACCCTTCCTTCCCTTCCCTTCCATCACTCCCTCCCCCTCCCTACTTCCGCCCTTCCCTCCTTCATTCCCATTCTTTCTTTGCTAGACATCTCTGGCAGGACAGAGAAAAGGTCATAGTAGCTGTCTCACAATTCGATGACTGGGCCCCACCTTCCGCGTTTATGATAAGTCCGATTTCAAACAGTACAAATCAAACAAATCACTTCAGTATTTCGCTCAACTTCAGCAGCATAATTCTGAATAAAGCAAATCTCCGCAGCAAAAAAAAAACAGCCGCAGATTTTTAAAACCTGAAAAAAAAAATATGGAAGTAAACAAAATGTAAAAGCAGTAAAACTATACTTGGAATAGTCACCTCAAATTTATTATTAAACCTTACGTAAACACGTGATTGCTGGAAAACAACAAACGGGATTGAGAAAAGAAATTAACGCTTTTGAAGACAATTCTTCTTCTATTCCTCTTCTATCCTTCCCCTGTTGCCGTTGGCGTCGAGGGGAGAAACAATCTGCGATTCTTTGCTCTTCTGTTGGCCTCTTCTGATGTTATTCCTCCTAGTGACTCTAGTATTCCCTTTATCCATCTCTTTCTCGGTCTTCCTCTTAATCTGGCGTTTTATGAATATTCAGTGTACACTGGAATGAAATCAAGACTAATATAGAGATAAAAGAAATGGTCTTGCAACCAACGATCTCATCTACAACTAGGAAGAGAAGGTGGACATATGTCAGGCATATGTTGAGAAGAGACAACAACAGAATTTCAAAACAGGCTCTTATATGAGAAACATCAGGATACAAAAAAAAGAGGAAGACCTTGAAAGAATCTAAAAAAAAAAAAAACACGGATATGAGAAGGAAAGTTGGCAGTTGACTCATTTGATAAGCTCGAACATCTCGTCCACAATACAGATGGATGGCTAAAATCACTATGTAAAACAGAAATAAATAAAAGAATAGGAAAAAACAAAGAGCAATTTTAAGGCCACGAAAATGTACTAACATCAAGGCAAACAATACCAGGGCTTAAAAACTCAGAATAGCAAAATGTTAAATCATTTCAACATTCCTGTATAGGGCAGAAAAATGGACATTGGACAAGAAAACAGAACAGAAAATTGTAACCTCCGTAATGTGGATTTATAGAATATTAAGAAGAATTTGGAATGAAAGAGAAAAACAAACGATGAAGTCATAAAACAATTAATAGTGAAAAGAGACCTACTAAACGCAATTCAAACAAGACAAATACGACTTTTGTGGCACGTTAAAAGACACAGCAGCCTTCTTAAAGTAATTTTGGAAGGGAAAATGCAAAGTAAAATAGGCAGACCAAGACTAACATGGACGAGTATCATCAAAAGATGGACAAGTCAGCTTATGACAACCTGCACTATCAAAGCAAGAGAAAAGAGCAGAATGGCGCTCCATGGTAGCCAACCTTCGATGCGAAGACGGCACTCAATCATGATGACCTAGAATCAAAGTCCTGAATTTATTCCTAAAGCTGGTGAGGCATGAGTCCTCAGGATTTTAAGAAGTTCAAAGTTAAAATAGCATCATCATCATCATCATGTGCCATATCGGGTGGTCTAGGCGATTATGTCCTTCCACAATCTTCAATCTACCGTTCATCGTATCAATTCTGTTGTTGACTGTTTTCCATGCCATGACACCAAGTTATCTAATATTTGCTCTCTTTGTCGTCTACAATCTCTCTTTCCCTGTATTTTACCAGTTGTAACCAACTAATCTAACTTTCCTCTTCTCATGATGTGCCCGAAATATGTTGATTGTTTCTTTCTGATGTTCTTTAGGAGCTCCCTTTTTTGTGCTGTCCTCTTTGAGAATTTCTTCGTTGGTCTTTTTAGCTGTCCAGGGAATTTTCAACATTCTTCTGGGAAATCATATCTCTGTGGCCTCTAATCGTCATTTCATGTGTTTGTCTACTGTCCATGATTCGATTCCATATGTAAGAATTGACTCTATATAGAACCGATGAACTCTCTTTCTCACTTCCATTGACACAGATTTGTTGCATACGACGCTTTTCATTGTTTGAAATGATATTTTGGCCTGAGCTATTCTGCTTTTTATTTCCGTGGTGCATCTTCCATCTGATGTTATTATTGTGTCCAAGTATTTGACGCGTTGGACTTCCGGTTCTAAGATGGTGGAATGGAGTTTACGTTCTTTCGATAGCTACAGAAATTGCATTTGGGGACTGATTAATTTCGGCTCTACAGTGCAATTTTTCTGCATTAAAGTCAACCTGATGTTCCACTTACCAAATCTGCGCGATGATGCTGAGTCGTACACATGGTAATATTCCTTTTTGACAAGTCAATCGTTGTGAATGTGACCTGCCCCCGTCTTGAGTTGATATGTGGTTTACGTCAACACATTGAGCGATGCTCAATGGCCGTCGTTGGAATTGTATGACGCCAATTATTTACAAGTTACAACTCATTAATATGGACTGCTCTGCCAAGTCAACCGAAGGTTTCGCTTTAGGGATTGGGGTGTTTCGTGCGTTATTGGCTGCATTCACTAGAGTAATCGGGAATTTATAGGCGCATCCGTTGTTGTGTGTGTTGCGTCATCCTGATGGCTGATCGTATGTCCCTACACGGGCCATACGCTAATAATGACGGGCGAAATGACGAAGCTTTGTTCATGCCTTTGCAGCCCCGGTGTGACTCCTGGAGTTTCATGTTATTCAAGAGGGATGTTGTCTAGATTCAAGAGGGCTACTTTGAGATCGAGGGTAGACGTGTGAACTTGTTTATCATCTAACTGTGCTTTATATGTTCGGATTTGGAGACAAAAACGATGTCCTAACGTCACCAAGCGCTATACAATTTAAAAAAATATGGCGATCATTATTTTCAGGAAGACGGGGACTGCAAGTAAATATGGTGGATAGGCGACAGGAACTGTTTAAGGCTATGTCTGAAAGTGTTCCTTGTTGCAGTTTCCTCATTTTCCAAGTCCGGCTTGTTGCAGAAGCTACTGAGTTAAGTGCTCTGTTCACACCATGAGCTGTGCGTTTCATACGTTTAGATCGTGTTTCGATATTCCGATTGCTTAGGATGAATGATGATATCATATGACAGGGAACAGATGGCTGTGTTCACTTTCTGTGCGGTTTCGTCTTATGTCTTTTGGCGTGTGCTGAGACTGCTATGATGGAGACTACAGCTACCTTTGTTTGGGAGATGAGATTGTAATTCAACTGGCACGGGCCGTTGAGCAATTATGGATTTTAATTCGTTTGCAGTGATACTGGGACCTTCCATAACTATAACCATAACCATTTGACGCGTTGTATTTGTTTCAGATTTGTCCTGTTTATTTTTATGCTGCATGATGGTGACGATTGTTTCTTCGATATGATCATACTTCTGTTTTCTTACTATTCAGACTGAAACCTTTATTGTTGCTTTCTCTTACTATTATGTCTATCATTTCTTGTAGTTAATTTTCTGTCTCTGATATTAAGACTGTGTCATCCGCATATCGCAAATTGTTTATGTTGTGACCGTTGACTTCAATTCCTTTTATATCTACTATTGTAAAAAAGTAAAGTATCCCCGTCACGCCAAGTGGCGTATAGGGAAATATGGTGTTAGTGACCCTATATTTTACAGACCTTCAGCACATGATTTTTGGGTTAATGTGGTTGGTATTACGCCCATGCTGCTTTACTTTCCCAGAAAAAATCCGGTACCCATTTTAAGGCTGGGTGAACCCGGAAGCCGTCGGTTGGGATCGAACCCTACTCCTTGTCCTTTGTAGTCCAGTTCACTAACCACTGAGCTATCGCGGCTCATGTCTACTATTGATCTCATAATATTTTCCATGTAAAATGATATCAACGACTTTATATGTTTTGTCCCATAATTATTTTTCTGCAATGCTCTATCATCAACAGGCTGCTCAAAAACGGCACATACTCGTCCAAATACTTCCAGCCAATTGATTATAAAGAAGCATGGCTGTATTCTGCTTTCTTTGATCACGTGGCAGCACAAAAAGGAAAGCCATTGGTCCGGGTGTTTGGTTTAGCTAAGACTGATAACCTACAGAAGGTTTACTGTACTTTTACCGCTGATGGAAAGAACCTGTCAGCAACCGGTTCTCTTGTTACTCTCCCAGACACGCATGGGGTGAAGTAAGTATAGGTTAGGTTGTTTGTCAAAGATATTTATGGTGCCTTTTATATTTCAGAAATATAACCTGTTTGTGATTTTTCTATGTCTTATTCAATTTTATAGAAGATATATTTGTATAATATTTGCTATCATCATTACGAAAATCATCGACAACACCACCATTATCATCATCTAACTTGCACATGTTGAAACTTAGCCCCAAATAGAGAAAAGTTCGCGCGGATAAAAGTATATAGTCACTCTTACATGCCATTCATTTCATCACAGGCGACTACAGAATGTGGGGTCAACGGTTCGAGGATCTGAGCTCAAGCCATCGTCAGCTTTTTCATTAAAATGAGCAGCGGACGTGCTTCATACTGGGGAAAGTGCTGAGTAGGGTGTATGAGTTGTCCGTTGAGGAATGAATACAACCTGTCAACTAAACTACCCAGAGTCTTTGCTTTATGGTGGACCACACAATATATAATTATTTGAATATGACAATTGATGCCAAAGGATCTGTTTTGTGAAGAAGTAACCTGGCGAGATATGGGCTACATTAGGCGTATACGTGTTGAGGAAGTAAACTAGCGAGATATGGGCTACATTAGGTGTATATGTGTTGAGGAAGTAAACTAGTGAGATATGGGCTACATTAGGCGTATATGTGTTGAGGAAGTAAACTAGCGAGATATGGGCTACATTAGGCGTATACGTGTTGAGGAAGTAAACTAGCGAGATATGGGCTACATTAGGTGTATATGTGTTGAGGAAGTAAACTAGCGAGAAATGGGCTACATTAGGCGTATATGTGTTGAGGAAGTAAACTAGCGAGAAATGGGCTACATTAGGCGTATATGTGTTGTGGAAGTAAACTAGCGAGATATGGGCTACATTAGGCGTATATGTGTTGAGGAAGTAAACTAGCGAGATATGGGCTACATTAGGCGTATATGTGTTGAGGAAGTAAACTAGCGAGAAATGGGCTACATTAGGCGTATATGTGTTGAGGAAGTAAACTAGCGAGAAATGAGCTACATTAGGCGTATATGTGTTGAGGAAGTAAACTAGCGAGATATGGGCTACATTAGGCGTATATGTGTTGAGGAAGTAAACTAGCGAGATATGGGCTACATTAGGCGTATATGTGTTGAGGAAGTAAACTAGCGAGATATGGGCTACATTACGCGTATATGTGTTGAGGAAGTAAACTAGTGAGATATGGGCTACATAACGCGTATATGTGTTGAGGAAGTAAACTAGTGATAAATGGGCTACATTAGGCGTATATGTGTTGAGGAAGTAAACTAGCGAGAAATGGGCTACATTAGGCGTATATGTGTTGAGGAAGTAAACTAGCGAGAAATGTGCTACATTAGGCGTATATGTGTTGAGGAAGTAAACTAGCGAGAAATGGGCTACATTAGGCGTATATGTGTTGAGGAAGTAAACTAGCGAGAAATGGGCTACATTAGGCGTATATGTGTTGAGGAAGTAAACTCGCGAGATATGGGCTACATTAGGCATATATGTGTTGAGGAAGTAAACTAGCGAGATATGGGCTACATTAGGCGTATATGTGTTGAGGAAGTAAACTAGCGAGATATGGGCTACATTAGATATGTGTTGAGGAAGTAAACTAGCGAGATATGGGCTACATTAGGCGTATATGTGTTGAGGAAGTAAACTAGCGAGATATGGGCTACATTAGATATGTGTTGAGGAAGTAAACTAGTGAGATATGGGCTACATTAGGCGTATATGTGTTGAGGAAGTAAACTAGCGAGATATGGGCTACATTAGGCGTATATGTGTTGAGGAAGTAAACTAGCGAGATACGGGCTACATTAGGTGTATATGTGTTGAGGAAGTAAACTACCGAGATATGGGCTACATTAGGCGTATATGTGTTGAGGAAGTAAACTACCGAGAAATGGGCTACATTATGCGTATATGTGTTGAGGAAGTAAACTAGCGAGATATGGGCTACATTAGGCGTATATGTGTTGAGGAAGTAAACTAGCGAGAAATGGGCTACATTAGGCGTATATGTGTTGAGGAAGTAAACTAGCGAGATATGGGCTACATTAGGTGTATATGTGTTGAGGAAGAAAACTAGCGAGATATGGGCTACATTAGGTGTATATGTGTTGAGGAAGTAAACTAGCGAGATATGGGCTACATTAGATATGTGTTGAGGAAGTAAACTAGCGAGATATGGGCTACATTAGGTGTATATGTGTTGAGGAAGTAAACTAGCGAGATATGGGCTACATTAGATATGTGTTGAGGAAGTAAACTAACGAGATATGGGCTACATTAGGCGTATATGTGTTGAGGAAGTAAGCTGGCGAGATATGGGCTACATTAAGCGTATATGTGTTGAGGAAGGAAGCTGGCGAGATATGGGCTACATTAGGCGTATATGTGTTGAGGATGTAAACTAGCGAGAAATGGGCTACATTACGCGTATATGTGTTGAGGAAGTAAACTAGCGAGAAATGGGCTACATTATGCTTATATGTGTTGAGGAAGTAAACTAGCGAGAAATGGGCTACATTAGGCGTATATGTGTTGAGGAAGTAAACTAGTGAGAAATGGGCTACATTAGGCGTATATGTGTTGAGGAAGTAAACTAACGAGAAATGGGCTACATTAGGCGTATATGTGTTGAGGAAGTAAACTAGCGAGATATGGGCTACATTAGGCGTATATGTGTTGAAGAAGTAAACTACCGAGAAATGGGCTACATTATGCGTATATGTGTTGAGGAAGTAAACTAGCGAGATATGGGCTACATTAGGTGTATATGGGTTGAGGAAGTAAACTAGCGAGATATGGGCTACATTAGGTGTATATGTGTTGAGGAAGTAAACTAGCGAGATATGGGCTACATTAGATATGTGTTGAGGAGGTAAACTAGCGAGATATGGGCTACATTAGGCGTATATGTGTTGAGGAAGTAAGCTGGCGAGATATGGGCTACATTAAGCGTATATGTGTTGAGGAAGGAAGCTGGCGAGATATGGGCTACATTAGGCGTATATGTGTTGAGGATGTAAACTAGCGAGAAATGGGCTACATTACGCGTATATGTGTTGAGGAAGTAAACTAGCGAGAAATGGGCTACATTATGCGTATATGTGTTGAGGAAGTAAACTAGCGAGAAATGGGCTACATTAGTCGTATATGTGTTGAGGAAGTAAACTAGCGAGAAATGGGCTACATTAGACGTATAAGTGTTGAGGAAGTAAACTAGCGAGAAATGGGCTACATTAGACGTATAAGTGTTGAGGAAGTAAACTAGCGAGATATGGGCTGCATTAGACGTATATGTGTTGAGGAAGTAAACTAGCGAGATATGGGCTGCATTAGACGTATATGTGTTGAGGAAGTAAACTAGCGAGATATGGGCTGCATTAGACGTATATGTGTTGAGGAATTGAGGAAGTAAGCTGGCGAGATGTGGGCTACAGTAAGCGTATAGGTGTTGAGGAATTGAGGAAGTAAGCTGCCGAGATATGGGCTACATTAGACATATATGTGTATTGAGGAAGTAAACTAGCGAGATATGGGCTACATTAGACATATATGTGTATTGAGGAAGTAAATTAGCGAGATATGATCTACATTAGGCGTATATGTTTTTTGAGGAAGTAAACTAGCGAGATATGGGCTACATTAGACATATATGTGTATTGAGGAAGTAAACTAGCGAGATATGGGCTACATTATACATATATTTATATTGAGGAAGCAAACTAGCGAGATATGGGCTACATTAGACATATATGTGTATTGAGGAAGTAAACTAGCGAGATATGGGCTACATTAGACATATATGTGTTGAGGAATTGAGGAAGTAAACTAGCGAGATATGGGCTACATTAGACATATATGTGTTGAGGAATTGAGGAAGTAAACTAGCGAGATATGGGCTACATTAGACATATATGTGTATTGAGGAAGTAAACTAGCGAGATATGGGCTACATTAGACATATATGTGTTGAGGAATTGAGGAAGTAAGCTAGCGAGATATGGGCTGCATTAGACGTATATGTGTTGAGGAAGTAAACTAGCGAGATATGGGCTGCATTAGACGTATATGTGTTGAGGAAGTAAACTAGCGAGATATGGGCTGCATTAGACGTATATGTGTTGAGGAATTGAGGAAGTAAGCTGGCGAGATGTGGGCTACAGTAAGCGTATAGGTGTTGAGGAATTGAGGAAGTAAGCTGCCGAGATATGGGCTACATTAGACATATATGTGTATTGAGGAAGTAAACTAGCGAGATATGGGCTACATTAGACATATATGTGTATTGAGGAAGTAAATTAGCGAGATATGATCTACATTAGGCGTATATGTTTTTTGAGGAAGTAAACTAGCGAGATATGGGCTACATTAGACATATATGTGTATTGAGGAAGTAAACTAGCGAGATATGGGCTACATTATACATATATTTATATTGAGGAAGCAAACTAGCGAGATATGGGCTACATTAGACATATATGTGTATTGAGGAAGTAAACTAGCGAGATATGGGCTACATTAGACATATATGTGTTGAGGAATTGAGGAAGTAAACTAGCGAGATATGGGCTACATTAGACATATATGTGTTGAGGAATTGAGGAAGTAAACTAGCGAGATATGGGCTACATTAGACATATATGTGTTGGGGAATTGAAGGAAATGAAGGAAATTAAGGAAATGATATAGGTACTAATAGGATGATAGATCGAACACCTAAAAAAGGTAGATTCTTTATTACTAGACATGATGTATGTTACACCAAGCCTCAAGTAACATGATCATCCCAGAACAAGAAGAATACTTTCCATTAATAAAAAAATGGCAGAACTAGTTTTGTAACTGATACCTGTCCTTTGCTAGGAAATGACAAATGCAGGAGGTAATCTAGACAGACCAACTAATACTAAAGCTTTGGGAAAGTAAAGACACGTCGATAATAAAACAACCCATTAAAATGGGTTGGAAAGAAATGTACGTTAAGTACGAGATGAAAGACTATTTACACACTCTCAGATGTCTTCACAAGACCAAGACCTCGGAGTATAGCTTCACCCACAAAGTTTAAAGTAGAAGTGTATATTAAGTACTGACGAAGTTTACAGTAGAAGTGTATATTAAGTACTGACGAAGTTTAAAGTAGAAGTGTATATTAAGTACTGACGAAGTTTACAGTAGAAGTGTATATTAAGTACTGACGAAGTTTACAGTAGAAGTGTATATTAAATACTGACGAAGTTTACAGTAGAAGTGTATATTAAATACTGACGAGGTTTACAGTAGAAGTGTATATTAAATACTGACGAAGTTTAAAGTAGAAATATATGTTAAATACTGACGAAGTTTACAGTAGAAGTGTATGTTAAATACTGACGAAGTTTAAAGTAGAAGTGTATATTAAGTACTGACGAAGTTTACAGTAGAAGTATAAGTTAAATACTGAGGAAGTTTAAAGTAGAAATATATGTTAAATACTGACGAAGTTTACAGTAGAAGTGTATGTTAAATACTGACGAAGTTTACAGTAGAAGTGTATGTTAAATACTGACGGAGTTTAAAGTAGAAGTGTATATTAAATACTGACGAAGTTTACAGTAGAAGTGTATGTTAAATACTGACGAAGTTTACAGTAGAAGTGTATGTTAAATACCGACGAAGTTTAAAGTAAAAGTGTATGTTAAATACTGACGAAGTTTACAGTAGAAGTGTATGTTAAATACTGACGAAGTTTAAAGTATAAGTATATGTTAAATACTGACGAATTTACAGTAGAAGTGTATGTTAAATACTGACGAAGTTTATAGTAGAAGTGTATGTTAAATGCTGACGAAGTTTACAGTAGAAGTGTATGTTAAATACTGACGAAGTTTACAGTAGAAGTGTATGTTAAATACTGACGAAGTTTACAGTAGAAGTGTAAGTTAAATACCGACGAAGTTTAAAGTAGAAGTGTAAGTTCAACACTGACGAAGTTTAAAGTAGAAGTGTATGTTAAATACTGACGAAGTTTACAGTAGAAGTATAAGTTCAACACTGACGAAGTTTAAAGTAGAAGTGTATGTTAAATACTGACGAAGTTTACAGTAGAAGTGTATGTTAAATAATGACGAAGTTTACAGTAGAAGTTTATGTTAAATACTGACGAAGTTTACAGTAGAAGTGTATGTTAAATACTGACGAAGTTTAAAGTAGAAGTATATGTTAAATACTGACGAAGTTTACAGTAGAAGTGTATGTTAAATACTGACGAAGTTTATAGTAGAAGTGTATGTTAAATGCTGACGAAGTTTAAAGTAGAAGTGTATATTAAATACAGACGAAGTTTAAAGTAGAAGTGTATGTTAAATACTGACGAAGTTTACAGTAGAAGTGTATGTTAAATACTGACGAAGTTTACAGTAAAAGTGTATGTTAAATACTGACGAAGTTTACAGTAGAAGTGTATGTTAAATACTGGCGAAGTTTACAGTAGAAGTGTAAGTTAAATACCGACGAAGTTTAAAGTAGAAGTGTAAGTTCAACACTGACGAAGTTTAAAGTAGAAGTGTATGTTAAATACTGACGAAGTTTACAGTAGAAGTATAAGTTCAACACTGACGAAGTTTAAAGTAGAAGTGTATGTTAAATACTGACGAAGTTTAAAGTAGAAGTGTATGTTAAATACTGACGAAGTTTACAGTAGAAGTGTATGTTAAATACTGACGAAGTTTACAGTAGAAGTATATGTTAAATACTGACGAAGTTTACAGTAGAAGTGTATGTTAAATACTGACGAAGTTTAAAGTAGAAGTGTATGTTAAATACTGACGAAGTTTACAGTAGAAGTGTATGTTAAATACTGACGAAGTTTACAGTAGAAGTGTATGTTAAATACTGACGAAGTTTACAGTAGAAGTGTATGTTAAATACTGACGAAGTTTAAAGTAGAAGTATATGTTAAATACTGACGAAGTTTAAAGTAGAAGTATATGTTAAATACCGACGATGTTTACAGTAGAAGTATATGTTAAATACTGACGAAGTTTACAGTAGAAGTATATGTTAAATACCGACGAAGTTTAAAGTAGAAGTAGAAGTTCAACACTGACGACGTTTACAGTAGAAGTGTATGTTAAATACTGACGAAGTTTACAGTAGAAGTATATGTTAAATACTGACGAAGTTTACAGTAGAAGTGTATGTTAAATACTGACGAAGTTTACAGTAGAAGTGTATGTTAAATACTGACGAAGTTTAAAGTAGATGTATATGTTAAATACTGAGGAAATTTATATTAGAAGTGTATGTTAAATACTGACGAAGTTTACAGTAGAAGTGTATGCTAAATACCGACGAAGTTTAAAGTGGAAGTATATGTTAAATACTGACGAAGTTTACAGTAGAAGTGTATGTTAAATACTGACGAAGTTTAAAGTAGAAGTATATGTTAAATACTGACGAAGTTTACAGTAGAAGTATATGTTAAATACCGACGATGTTTACAGTAGAAGTATATGTTAAATACTGACGAAGTTTACAGTAGAAGTATATGTTAAATACCGACGAAGTTTAAAGTAGAAGTAGAAGTTCAACACTGACGACGTTTACAGTAGAAGTGTATGTTAAATACTGACGAAGTTTACAGTAGAAGTATATGTTAAATACTGAAGAAGTTTACAGTAGAAGTGTATGTTAAATACTGACGAAGTTTACAGTAGAAGTGTATGTTAAATACTGACGAAGTTTAAAGTAGATGTATATGTTAAATACTGACGAAATTTACAGTAGAAGTGTATGTTAAATACTGACGAAGTTTACAGTAGAAGTGTATGCTAAATACCGACGAAGTTTAAAGTGGAAGTATATGTTAACCGTGGAAAACCAAGCAAAGAAGAAATAATGAAAGCCACCAAGCTATTAAAATGGTAACGCCACAGGACCAGATGAAATTCCTTCGGAAGCCATAAAAGCAGATATTAACACCTCTACCAAGATGTTACATAATCTATTAGATAAAATTTGGGAGAGGGAAGAAATACCTAAAGACTGGAAAGAAGGTTATATGATCAAACTACCAAAGAAAGGAAGTTTACAGGAGTGCACAAATTATAGGGGAATTATGCTGCTATCAGTGCCAGGAAAAATATTAAGCAGAATCATTCTGGAAAGATTAAAAGAGGCCATAGAGAAACATTTGAGAGATGAACGAGCAGGTTTTAGGAAGAACAGATCATGTGATGATCAAATAACTCCTCTACGTATGACAAAACAATTTCCCTTGTTACATGTCATCACTCTTGTCCTTTCTCTCGGCGCAAACTCTTAAGTATCTCATGTCTCAACCAATGGAAAGCTACCTACCTCATTTCCCCCAGCCAATGAAATGTTGCCGCGCCATAGTCTCTATCTCAAATGTAACACTTCCCATAACTGTAATTACCCCTTTGTGATTCTAACCATTTTCTCATAATCGCGAGATGTTCCTATCTCTACTCACCGAAACAACTAGCTCATAAGTATCCTGTGAATGTCACTTTCCCTAAACACACGATGGTTCTCTCAATTCTCCTTACACTGTGCCCAGATGCATTATTTCCCTGCATTCTTACATCCACTGTTACAAGATGGCTTCTGGACAAGAAGGTCCCGGATTCAATTACTGTCACAAGGGGTGGGAATTTGTTCAAAAATCGAACGCATGGTTTCTTCGTAGTTTTATCCTCCCCTGGTCTCTGAGTAGTTTAGTAAGATCCGATGTCTAGACTTCTTGGATAACAGTGACAAGCATGATGGCTCGTATGTACACGTCGCGCACGTTAAATAATCCGTAGCAATTTAGTCGCAAAGAGTAGGGTAAAAATGGCCACCGTCCGTGCAAAAGTTGTTAAGCATAGACGGATGTGTCGGGAAAAAAAGCGCAGCTATCGCGGCTCTGTTGCAAACTATCGACACAGAGCATGCACGCCCTCTTAACGGTGACTCTATGAAGATACACATGTTTATTCATTGAAATGTGTACAACCCATCTCATGTCTTATTCAGCGTACATTTTTAAAATGTTTAATCTTCTTCCTCATCCTATATCGCAGGTTTTCGTTGGGGCACCACTGACAGACTTTGTGAACCTTCTCCATTCCTCTCGGTCTTCAGTCATTATGTTTCCACTTTCCGTTTATTTAATGCTCTTTTATATTTCAGATACCCACAAGCTTATCTCGAATGTTACCTATCAAAGAATGTGCGTCCTACACACATCTCTGTAAGCTTCCAGGCGACACTGGAACCAACCAATCGACTGCAAGTTCTATACCCAGGACCACGCGCGAGAAACTTCACTGTCTGTTACTCAGTTCTACACAGTCGCTTTGACAGATCGAATCAGATAATTGATTCTATAGAAATGAACCGGATACTCGGAGCAGAGCATTTTATGATTTACAACTACAGCATATCAGAGAAAGTTGATCAGATTCTTCGTCGCTACCAGGACGATGGTCTACTCACCGTTCTACAATGGCCGGTACCAACTCTTCGCAGCTGGTACTATGCTCAAGTGACGGCAATAAACGACTGTTTCTACAGGAACCGAAACGCGTCCAGATTTGTGACTGTTGTTGATACAGACGAGTTGATCGTGCCAAGGTATCAATTGACCTGGATGGAACTCATTCACAACATTTCACAGGAAGAAACAGATGTTTCTACATTTTTCACTAAGAGAAACGAATCCAATAATAAGCAGAAGCTAACAGGCTGTTTTATGGTAAGGTCAAGCTACTTCTCCACAGACACAATACCTAAATGGGATTTATTACCCACGCAGTTTGCTTTCACTGAGGACGAAAGAACAAACGTCATCAAATACAAGATGCACTCTCTGTCACAACTGATCCGGAGTCAAACAATATTTCCGCATAACAGAAGGTCAAAGTATATAGCTCGTCCAGAACTCGTCTACCATGCGGGCATTCACATGGTTCATAAATTCATATATTATATGAAGTGCCTTCATACTAGCGAAAGTGCAGCATTAGTGCATCATTACAGAAGATCTCATTTACAGATACAAATAATACAGGACAATAGTACTCTTAAATTTAAAAAGATTATATACCCTCGTTTTATGAACGTTATAAAAAGGTTTCCAAACATATTTGCATAAACCCTCGGTTGTTTCTCGGGTATTGATGTGTATTGTCAGAGAGGAAAGCATGTACGCATTCATGAGAGTGGAAAACGAAAGTGGCAAATGAAATTGCTGATAATCTACATTGTTATGTATCATCATCAGGTCGCATGTTGCATTATGTATGGCTTTTATAATAATAATAAAAGGTTTTCTTTCTCGCGAGACAGATCGATGCATAATGGTACCTTACTATATAGCAAAGAGGTGAACATTCCAGAACACAACCTGGGCAAGGTGCATGATGATGGTGAACTTTGTTTTTCAAATTAAACTGTAACCACCTATATATTCTTCTCCATTTTCACTCTAGTAACCCAAACATTTTTCATATTAAACTCTAACCACCCAAACATTTTCCCCCATTTAACTCTAATCACACAAACCTTTTTCCCTATTACTCTAACAACAAAATATTTTCCCCAATTAAACTCTAACCACCCAAAAATCCCCCCTCCCCAGCCCACCCCCACTCCGAAATTAAACTCTAACAACCCAAACATTTTTACCTATTAAACTATAACCACCATGACATTTTTTCCCAATTTAAATCTACTTATATTAACCTGACAATTTTGTCCATTAACTCTATCCATACGTTTCGACGCACATTGCGCCATTCCGATTTCTGTCATGAACGTTTAGCCGCACAGTGCGTCACGTTCAATTTGATTATTGTAAACTGTCATCAAACCATATTCTTTTTACATGTCTTGTATCATCTTGGTATTGGTGAAATATAATTCCTTGTTCAATTATCTAACTTATCATATATAATATGTTATGTTTTAGATAAATACAAACATATAGACTAATATTTAAAAACATGAAAAATGTTGTCTCTGAAATCTGTACCGCTAAATTGATAAAAACCTTCCGTACTGAAAGAGTTAAACATTCTTCAACTATCCCTCTGCCGGTGTACAATAATTGTAGTTTCTACAACATCCTATTATATAACATTCCTGGTTTCACTTCAGTCGTATGTATAGGGCCTTTTATTTGTGGATAATTATTTATTTCATTATATTAAAATGTTTGCTAACAGAAATATGTGTAATTTTATACGTTATAACCATGTCTTACCATTTTATTTAAATGTATGTATGTGGTCGCGCGCGCATTCCTGCATTATTACAAGCAAGTGTTTTTCCCTAAGTGTGTCTATAATTATCGAGAGTTTCTGCATGGCAACTAATGAAAGGCACAAGCATGCGTAACAACATTATTAAAATACAAAACTAACAGTTTTCTACAATGAAACTTTACACAAGTGATGTACATCATAAATATCGATTGCAAGTTTCAAATAAAAATTCAAACATTTCTGCCACCACTAAACTCTACTCTAACCAAACAAACATTTCTGCCACCACTAAACTCTACACTAACCAAACAAACATTTCTGCCACCACTAAACTCTACTCTAACCAAACAAACATTTCTACCACCACTAAACTCTACTCTAGCCAAACAAACATTTCTGCCACCACTAAACTCTACTCTAACCAAACAAACATTTCTGCCACCACTAAACTCTACTCTAACCAAACAAACATTTCTACCACCACTAAACTCTACTCTAACCAAACAAACATTTCTACCACCACTAAACTCTACTCTAACCAAACAAACATTTATGTCCTCACTAAACTCTACTCTAACCAAACAAACATTTCTGCCACCACTAAACTCTACTCTAACCAAACAAGCATTTCTGCCACCACTAAACTCTACTCTAACCAAACAAGCATTTCTGCCACCACTAAACTCTACTCTAATAAATAAAAAAAACATTTCTGCCACCACTAAAATTCTACTCTAACCAAACAAACATTTCTGTCCTTACTAAACTCTACTCTAACCAAACAAACATTTCTGCCCTCACTAAACTCTACTCTAACCAAACAAACATTTCTGTCCTTACTAAACTCTACTCTAACCAAACAAACATTCCTGCCCTCACTAAACTCTACTCTAACCAAACAAACATTCCTGCCCTCACTAAACTCTACTCTAACCAAACAAACATTCCTGCCCTCACTAAACTCTACTCTAACCAAACAAACATTTCTGTCCTCACTAAACTCTACTCTAACCAAACAAACATTTCTGTCTTCCTAAACTCTACTCTAACCAAACAAACATTCCTGCCCTCACTAAACTCTACTCTAACCAAACAAACATTTATGTCCTCACTAAACTCTACCTTAACCAAACAAACACGTCTGTCCCACTAATCTCTACCCTAACCAAACAAACACGTCTGTCCCATTAAACTCTATTCTAACCAAACAAACACGTCTGTCCCAATAATCTCTACTCTAACCAAACAAACACGTCTGTCCCACTAAACTCTATTCTAACCAAACAAACACGTCTGTCCCACTAATCTCTACCTTAACCAAGCAAACACGTCTGTCCCACTAATCTCTACCCTAACCAAACAAACACGTCTGTCCCACTAAACTCTATTCTAACCAAACAAACACGTCTGTCCCACTAAACTCTACTCTAACCAAACAAACATGTCTGACCCACTAATCTCTACCCTAACCAAACAAACATGTCTGTCCCACTAATCTCTACCCTAACCAAACAAACATGTCTGTCCCACTAAACTCTACCCTAACCAAACAAACATGTCTGTCTCCCTAAACTCTACCCTAACCAAACAAACATGTCTGTCCCACTAATCTCTACCCTAACCAAACAAACATGTCTGTCCCACTAAACTCTACTCTAACCAAACAAACATGTCTGTCCCACTAAACTCTACTCTAATTAAACAAACACGTCTGTCCCACTAATCTCTACCCTAACCAAACAAACATGTCTGTCCCACTAAACTCTACTCTAACCAAACAAACAAGTCTGTCCCACTAAACTCTACTCTAACCAAACAAACATGTATGTCCCACTAAACTCTACTCTAACCAAACAAACAAGTCTGTCCCACTAAACTCTACCCTAAAAAAAAAAACATTTCTCTCCTCACTAACCTCTACTCTTAACCAAGCAAACATTTCTGTATTTACTAAACTCTACTGTAACCAAGCAAACATTTCTGTATTCACTAAACTCTACTGTAACCAAGCAAACATTTCTGTATTCACTAAACTCTACTGTAACCAAGCAAACATTTCTGTATTCACTAAACTCTACTGTAACCAACCAAACATTTTCAAACTGAAATGATCAAATTCTCGCCGACAAAAAAACTCATTCTATAACTTCAGTTAAAATATAAAAAAGTAAAGAATATCTGCATTTCCTTTTTAGACAAAATGTGATTATGGTGTTAGTGATCTTATTTTCCTGTAGCCAACGGAGATGTGGTGTGTTAGGCACATCACACCAGGCCGTTTGACATCCCAAAATAAAAATATATGGTACCTATTTTTAGAGGCTGGTTAACATCGAAGACTAGTAGGTTAAAATTTAAACAAAGTTACCATATTTGGAGTATGACACGAGCATGAGTGATGGTAATATTCTGAAACATAACTGTCCCAATTTTCTTGATGGAAACATCTGTAAGCATCGTGTTATTACTAAACAGCAAAGACGGTAAAAGATGCAACACATCATGGGAAACAAAAATGAAGCTTACAGCCCAGATAGATTTTTAAAATATATTTTAAAAAAAGGAAATATGACGAAAAAGACTGATGACAAAAGTGTTACAAATGTGAAAACGCACGATAATTGCAAAATGTGGCCGTATCTAGTTGTAGACACAAATGCAAAACAAAAGCATTATCAGCTACTCTGCCTAACAAGCTGGTTACATCTCTTCTAAATAAATGAAGCACAGAAATGTTTCTCTAAGTAATTGAGTTATTGAGCTATTTGCGGTTCATCATCATTGCATTCCGAACATGTCCGTAGGTGCTCAGATCCCCTCCTCAGCAAGTCCCGCAGTGTCCAGCGACTGACGACTCCAGTTCTATGTTGGTTGATAAGTCTTCTTACTTACCGTCGTCATACTATCATAGATAATTTAGTCGCTGAACGTCGACGCTGTGCATGGTCTAGACTCACGTGCACTTACTCAGTCGCACGGTGCAGAACCCGTTTCCACGTTATAGACTGGCCAACTCCAGTAAATCGCTCTGCAGTACGCGGATACACTGTGAGCCTTTTAAATTCTCCCTGCACATTTACCAAATTGTAATGTTAACTCTACTCTAACCAAACAAACATTTCTAATCTCTAAGTAATCTCTAAGTAAGCATATTGTTAACACAACATAATCATATTTATAGCACAAGGGAATCACGGCAAATTCGGACATGTTATCAGATGCACAGTCTTGCTAAAGCCATTCTACAGGGAACAGTACCAGGCAAAAGAAAGCAGGACAGACTAAGTAAGATGTGAGATGACAAGATTAACCTTCGTCACATCTTCGCCCCTTAATACAAAAACTTTTCGGAAATCGAACATTTGTATTCATTCACGCACACACATACACATGTATACTCGTATATATTTATTTATAAAACCATATTGTCCATATGCTTAGACAGCAATGAAATATTACTGATATTTTACAAAGTGAAGATGTTAACGGCATGTTTGAAATTATCTCATCTTATCACCGATATATTTTTCCTATTTTCTTTTAAATCATTTGTCCCGCGACCATCCTGTCCGGGTACCGACGTCATACCCCTAGATTAACCAATAAACAAGGTGACGACCTTGAGTTTATTCTTTCATTTCAACCACCGAATAATTTAGCATCAACCCTGGTTACATCACTAGAACTAGGAAAAGACCAGAGCTATCTATCTGGCATTTGTATCCCCCTCACTCTCGACAGTGTGCATCTGGAGTGTCCCTGGACATCATGACAGCGACCACCGCCCTGGCAGTAAACTGGTACAGAAGGCCAGAACAAAATTACTTTAACCATAGCAAAAACCTTCGTATCCGACAGAAGAAGCCTGGATGTAATGAGCAAGATCAAGTATGCCAAACACAGTGAGTGTACATTTAACGTCAAGAAACACTGCCAACTGGTGGTATAAGGAGACGGAAACGTTTTTGGTGGACAAGATGAGAGCCATGAGGGCATTGCAAGATCAAAACAGAGTTGCACAGCTATACCCGAACACACCCTGCTGCTCTAAAAAGAGATGCACGAGAAAGTGCTTTATTTTAAAACACTGGTAATAAAAAAAAAATTAAGAACTGGGCTGAGTTTTGCGACAGGAAGTGAAACAACAAATCTTTAGAACTTGTCTGGAGATTACACAAAAGTATGAGCCGTGCTAACTTACTTCCACACTGCAGATTTTACCTAACAGAAGACAGATGAGAATAAGGGGAGCGCTATCTGGTGCTAAGTAATCAAAAGGATTGGTCATCCATACCATCGTCAGAATAGCCATCTGTGAGGGGATGCATGGATGATGAAATGTGTGTAAAGGGGGACGATATCAGGACAGTTTTACATGGCGTTAAAAACAGTGCACCAGCTCCAGATGGTATTGGCTACGATGACGTCACATATCTGTCTGATAAGCTGGAGGCCTGGCAGACATCTACAACTGTAAGGTTCTACTGGCTACACATCTACAACTGTAGCATCGAGGTTTCTACTATTAGGGAAGATTGGCTACACATCTACAACTGTAGCATCGAGGTTTCTACTATTAGGGAAGATTGGCTACACATCTACAACTGTAGCATGGTTCTACTATTAGGGAAGATTGGCTGCACATCTACAACTGTAGCATCGAGGGTTCTACTATTAGGGAAGATTGGCTGCACATCTACAACTGTAGCATCGAGGGTTCTACTATTAGGGAAGATTGGCTGCACAGCTACTTGATAGCCCTGCCAAAGCCAGGGAATGACAACACGAAAATTCAGTTATCGATTAATCACAATGAAGAATACGGTGGGTAAGCTGCTGGAGAAAATAGTTGCTAGAAAGTTAGCCTGTGAGAAGCGATGTCTTCTTCCATCCTCGTTCAGAGGCTACCGTCTCAGTAAAGAGACCTGACGTAGTGCTGCTGTTATTGCCCACGATGTCTATGACGTATTCATTCGGGTGTTGAGACAGGTGCTGTTGCAATAAATCTTGAGCACGCGAACAACAGGGAACTATTTGATGTCATGAGGGCTCAGCACTTCCTCGATATTGCTCCAGCCCTCCTTAAACGGATAGCAACGGCAGTTTTCCAATGTACGGTCGCTTTCAAGAGCGGTATGTGGACTTCCGAATCTACAACCAGATATCCCAGGTTACCACAGAGTTCACCTCTGTCTCCAGTACTTTTCAAAGCTTACTTGGTGAGAATAAGGGGTGAGCTAACTGTGGGTCTAAGGAGGACACTCTTACGTTGATGACGTTCTGGTGTATCGTCAAGGTAGAGATGGGAAGCAGGTTGATGGTAAACTCCAGACTGAACTAACTCTTTTGAGCAGATAGTGCTATGAGGCAGAAGCACTGATATACCACGCGATGGCAATTGTGACATGGTTCTCCCAATACAACCGTCAAGACACCGACACCAACAGTGAGCAAGGGTTCAGAAGTTGTCGTTAGGACCCACACCTTGAGGTACCTGGGAATACAATTTGATCGAAGTCTTGCTTTCACCCAGCACATAGAGTGTTAATGAAGGCTAGGAAGGGCCTCACAGCAATGAGAGTAATGGCGGTGGCGGAGTGTGAATAGCATCTTCTTGTCCTCTTACACCAGGGATTGGTAATTTCGGTTATTCAGTATCCACTAGCTATTCTAACTCTCAGCCACGCACATATTGAGAGACTAGCAGAAATACAAACTGAGGCCTTAGGCATGATACTTGGATGCACAAAGGCACGCCTTACAGGGCGATGCGGTATCTCCTTGACTGTCCCACCACCGCAGGTAGAACAATGATGTGCCGGACACGTGTACCTCCGAGCCAGTACTGATGTACTATCATCCACTACACAGTGAGATTGGCAGGGAAATGGCATCAAGCTCAACAGAGGAAGATCATGGATGGCGCGGGCTGAGGCTATTGCTCAAGAGATGTATCCACTTGGGGACACTGAACCCAGGGAAGAGTGGATGATACAGGTGTCAGCAGAGTGCTCTACCTTGTTGTTGCCTTGCTCACTTAAAACGGAGAATATAGACAACAAAACCAGGTGGTCGTGAAGGCAGAGGTGCAGGCCATCATCTATGAAAGTTCACCTGAGAATGTGGTAATCATCTACACTGATGGATCTGTTGTTCGATACAGACAGAGCTTGTGGGCATCATGGTCCAAGTCAAAGGAAGAACGGTAGAGGAGGAAATCGGTGCTTTGCGGCAACTACCAGAAGTTAAGTTTGGCCACTGAGATCATGGCAGTAACTAAAGCAATGGCCTGACTAGAAACACAATCTTTTACTCAAGCTTGTTTTCTGGATGACTCGAAGAGTATGCTCAGGAAAATAGAAGACGGCTGGGCACGAAGGCAATGGTTGGAGTCACTAAAGTACTCAGGTCTGGTTGGGAACTTGTTCATATTCGTTCATAGTCCTGGACACTCTTGTGTGAGAGGAAACTAACGAACTGACAGCTTGGCTGAACAGCTGCTGCTGTGGGTGACAGACGTTCAAAGGACCGTGCCGACAATCTGAAAGCACTCAAGAAGCACGGCGCGATGATGATTGAGTCAATGACCATGAATCTACAACCATGTTCAGACTGCACGAACAACAGATAAAAACTGCAGATACCAGAAAGTAGCGGTGCGCGGAGAAACCCAGACGAGTGACAAATCTACACAGAACTGGAGTCTCCCCAGTCTGTACACACGGAGGGACATACTGAAGAGGAGATATGAGCTTCTATAGACGTGTCCTTCTTGAAAACAGGATGATCCGCCGACTCAACTGATGGAACTCACTTACTGCTGACTTACTGCAGCTCCTTAAATGAGCAAATTAGAAAGATAATAACAATTTCTACAAGGACAACCTGAGCACATAAGAAATAAAATTAAAATATTTTTGAGAAGGGAAAACCTGAGCAAATAAGAGAGACAATTAAATTACCTTTGACAAGAAAAACATCATCATCATCATCAAGTACCGGGCCTGCTGGCGTAGGTGATCATGACTCTCAACAACTTTCGATCTCGACAGTTATTTATCATTTCTGTTGTTGACTTTCTGCCAAGCCATTCTCTTAAGTTGTCTGGTACCTTTTCTCTTTGCTTCCCTCTATCTCTTCATCTCTCAACCTTCCCAGTTGTTACAATATATTCCAGCTGTTCTCTTCTCATTACATGGCCAATAAATTATACTGTTTCTTCCTACTTTTAAGGGAAACATGGGCAAGCCAGAAAGAGGAGAAATGAAATAACATAGAGAGAAAAAAAATGGTACGGTTCAAGCTAAACGTAACTAGTGGACACAACAAAAACAACATTTCGGCGCAAAGGCCTTCAGCGAGAACAAACATACAACACACATATAAATATGTTGTTTTTTTATTATTATGTTTTAAAAGTCGAACTAGAAAGAGAAATGAAAAGTAAAGGAGAACAAAATGTTTATATAAAGCTCCCTATAAGAAGAATCTCTCTTCTGAAAGAACGGAAGTGAGCAACGGGCCATGTGCGTACACAAAAGTGAAAATGTGCGAACACAGCACGCAGTAACAGAAGTTTCCAAAACGGATCCGTGTGTATACTCTCTCTCTCTCTCTCTCTCTCCCTCTCTCCCTCCCTCCCTCCCTCCCTCCCTCCCTCCCTCCCTCCCTCCCTCTCTCTCTCTCTCTCTCTCTCTCTCTCTCTCTCTCTCTCTCTGCGATCAAGACTCAATCAGTGTAGGATTCCAGACTCTCACACGAAGACAGCTGTCTGTTTAAGTGAATTGATCGACCCCACATACAGAACATCATAATTAGAGTCTGTTAGATCCACTCTGATTGAATGCCTGTTAAAACGTTACACTGTGTTCTGCGCCAGTGGCCCAGTGCATCCGATTTCAGCCAGCATTTTATTCAGGTTTGCTTTCCCTAGCCTTTGATTGTCCCCAATCTTCCTACAAGGCAGCAGATTGTCTTTTGTGTAGGGGGTTCTGTCCTTAGATGATCGGCCCTCCCAGGTTTACAAGCACCATCTGCCCGAGTCACTAGAGGTGACTAACACAGACATGCACATAAAAATAGGAAATGTGACTAACATTGACACACACCAAGATATGCGATATGACTAAACAGACACACACACACACACACACTAAGATATGAGATATGACTAAACACAAACATGCACTCACAAAGATAGGAGATGTGACTAACATAGACATGCACACACAAAGATATGAGACATGACTAATATAGACAGACACACTTTAAGATATGAGATGTGACTAGCATGGACATGCACACAAATATATCAGACATGACTAACTAATAGACATGCACACACAAAGGTATGAGATGTGACTAACACAGACATGCACACAAGGATATGAGATGTGACTAACATAGACATGCACACAAAGATATAAGATATGACTAACATAGACATGCACACAAAGATATGAGATATGACTAACACGGACATGCACGCACAAAGATATCACACATGACTAACACAGATACACACTAAGATATGAGACATGATTAACACGGATACAAACCAAGATATGAGCCATGGCTAGCACACACACACAAGCTAAGATATGAGTCATGGCTAGCACAGAAACACACTAAGATATGAGTCATGGCTAGCACAGAAACACACTAAGATATGAGCCATGGCTAGCACAGAAACACATTACGATATGAGCCATGGATTCACGAAAACACACCAAAATATGAACCATGACTAGCACTGAAACACATTAATATATGACCCATGGCTAGCACGGAAATACACCAAGATATGAACCATGGCCAGCACAGACACACACGAAGATATGAACCTTGGCCAGCGCAGACACCCACTAAGATATGAGCAATGGCTAGCACGGATATACACCAAGATATGAGCCATGGCCAGCACATACACCCAACAAGATATCAGCCATGGCTATCACAGACTCCCACTAAGATATGAGCTATGACTAGCACGGATATACACCGAGAATTGAGCCATGGCTGTCACAGACACCCACCACCATCGGATCCATGGCCATCACATACACACACAAAGATATAATCCATGGTTAGCACAGACAACCACCAAGATATAAGCTACGACTAACATATACACTTAGTAACGTCCACCAAAGTTTCTAGTGACGACAGTAGTATACAATGTCAATTAGGGACCCCAAAACTGCGTTCAAACGCAGATAAATCCTTATATAAATAGTCTACACGCAGATCAACGCAGATTTTTTTTTTCCTTATATGAGAGTCTTCATTTTTTCTTATATGAGAGTCTACCCGCCCATTTTGGTTCCGGTGACCTCTCGTTGACCTCTCGGTTGACCTCTCGTTGTGAAGGCGTCGAAACGCAGATAAATCCTTATATAAATAGTCTACACGCAGATCGAGGCACATTTTTTTTTTGGTGCGGTTTTTCCTTATATGAGAGTCTTCATTTTTTCTTATATGAGAGTCTACCCGCCCATTTTTGTTCCGGTGACCTCCCGGATCGGCGTCGGGTGACCTCCCGGTGACCTCTCGGTTGACCTCTCGTGGCGGTGGTGGTGACCTCCCGCGGTGGTGGTGAAGGGGTGGTGAAGGGGTGGTGGTGGTATCATAAATCTATTATATTCTTTGTACTTTCAATGGTTCCGTAACTTTCATAAATCTATTCTTTCTTTATACTCTCATTCAATAAAAACAGTGACAAGTTTATTTATTGTTTTTAAAAACTTCCTTTAGAATTAAAGGTAACAGCTTAGGTCGTTACACACACTACACGCCAAACACTGTGTTTAACGTTAAGCGAGAGATCAAAGAGCTCGGTAGACGCCCCGCGAAGACGCGCAATCCGCCTCCCGTATGAACATCAAAGGATTACCCTTGAGCACACTAATAAATTTATCGCCGTAGCAGGTAAGTGTTCATCAGGAGAGTCATTTAACAGGGGAATTTTACGATACCGATGTTTTAATGTGAGACGCTTGGGGAAATTAACAGTGACAAGTTTATTTATTGTTTTATTCTGAAGATTGTATTGTATAGTGCTCGTTTTGCCTCCAGAGTTATTTCCTTGTTGGACAATAGTGGTGATAACTGTCCGATGATTTGACAAGCTTTGTTGCATCTTGATTCTATCTCGGTTGTTTGGGAATTTTCGTTTGTTATTAGACTTCCTAGATATTTGAATTCCTCTACTTGTTTTAGTTGTCTGCCTTCTATAGTTATGTTGATGTTCTGTTTATTTTTGGCGACATTCATGACTTCTGTTTTGTTGATGTTGATTTTCATGTTGTATTTTGTTCCTAAGATGTTGAGTTTATTTACAAGTGTTATACATGATAGTGTTAAATGGATAAATATCGACGGTGCCACGATGGATGAATGTAAGTTGGCGACTGTGTCGGGATGGCTGTTTGTATGTTGGCCAGTGTGCCACGAGGGATCATGTAGGTTGTCTAGTTGGCCATGATGGATCATGTAGGTTGTCTAGTTGGCCATGATGGATCATGTAGGTTGTCTAGTTGGCCATGATGGATCATATAGGTTGTCTAGTTGGCCATGATGGATCATGTAGGTTGTCTAGTTGGCCATGATGGATCATGTAGGTTGTCTAGTTGGCCATGATGGATCATGTAGGTTGTCTAGTTGGCCATGATGGATCATGTAGGTTGTCTAGTTGGCCATGATGGATCATGTAGGTTGTCTAGTTGGCCATGATGGATCATGTAGGTTGTCTAGTTGGCCATGATGGATCATGTAGGTTGTCTAGTTGGCCATGATGGATCATGTAGGTTGTCTAGTTGGCCATGATGGATCATGTAGGTTGTCTAGTTGGCCATGATGGATCATGTAGGTTGTCTAGTTGGCCATGATGGATCATGTAGGTTGTCGACTGTTCCATGATGGCTGTTTGTATGTTGTCGACTGTGTCGAGATGGATGAATGTATGTTGTCTAGTGTGCCATGATGGTTGTATGTAATTGTCGAGTATGCTCCAACAAATCACCGCGCCATTTAAACTTCTTGAACATAATGGACACAGATGTTCACCAGAAGAAACCTCATTATCAGAAACCATCTGGAGAAAATCCAATAACCCTTTCGTCAACCATATTTAACATACCTAGTTAAACTTCATCAAACATCAAGCTCAACAATACTTAGCATACCTACTTTAAACACCTCGATAAAATTGAATAACCTTTTATCGAAAAGCCTTAACGTACTTTAAGAGAAAATATTCCAACTTACAGTGTAAAATAGAATCTCAATCCGTTAGAATGAATAGTAACTTTCCTTGAAGCAACCAAACTTATAACACGAAAGCCCTGTGGCTGTTTGTAGGTTGTCGACTGTGTCGCGATGGATGAATGTAAGTTGGCGACTGTGTCGGGATGGATGAATGTAAGTTGTCGACTGTTCCATGATGGATCATGTAAGTTGGCGACTGTGTCGGGATGGATGAATGTAAGTTGTCGACTGTTCCATGATGGATCATGTAGTTTGTCGACTGTGTCGGGATGGCTGTATGTAGGTTGTCGACTGTTCCATGACGGATCATGTAGGTTGTCGACTGTTCCATGATGGATCATGTAGGTTGTCGACTGTTCCATGATGGATCATGTAGGTTGTCGACTGTTCCATGATGGCTGTTTGTATGTTGTCGACTGTGTCGAGATGGATGAATGTAGGTTGTCGACTGTTCCACAGTCATGTCGATGTAGTAGACACGTATGTCATGTCAATGTAACAGTCATGTCAATGTAACAGTCATGTCAATGTAACAGTCATGTCAATGTAACAGTCACGTATGTCATGTCGTTTTAGCAGAGACGTATGGTATGTCGGGATGGATGAATGTAGGTTTTCTAGTGTCGCATGATGGATGCATGTAATTGTCGAGTGTGCTCCAACAAACCGCCGTGTCATTTAAACTTCTTTGAACACAATGGACACGGATGTTCACCAGAAGAAACCTCATTATGAGAAACCGTCTGGAGAAAATCCAATAAACCTTTCGTCAACCATACTTAACATACCTAGTTTAACTTCATCAAACATCATTCTCAACAATACTTAGCATTCTTACTTTAAACACAAACAAGGTTTAAACAATGAAAATCATAAACTAGCCAAAATTGTTTTAAATAAAATATTTTATTAAAATAAAATGAAATTATTCGATGATTATGATGTATTCGTCCTCCTCCACCTCGTTTTGAGGCGAAGGTGGTGGTGATGCATACCCTGCATCGACTTCACCAGCTGGTTGAGGTATATTAGCTACTAGTTGGAGTCTGAGTATTTGAAATATATGATTAAATATTAAGTTTGTTAATTCGGCATGTGATATATCAAAGTATAACACACTGAATAATTGGTGTTGCAGTCGGGTGCCGATATCTAAATGGCAGGTGTGATTGACCATGTTTGGTGATAAAGCCTGACAACCAGCACAGTGACGATGCGGGTTGTCCTGGAGTAGACCTGAGATTTTGTTAATCAATGCATGTTCCATCTTTGAAATCTGAAATTTTCACAAAAAGAGATGGTGTTACTCAGTGCCTCTATTAATGGGGATGTTGAGTTACTAAGAATAAATAGATTTTGACCTATGATGCATTAACAGAATACTCATTGACACTCTATGTACTCTCACATCAACAAAGTTATGACTGACATCTGTATTATAACCATTCAGAGAAGAGCATTAGCATGGGAGGCGGAGCAAAGAAATGACTGACATCTGTATTATAACCATTCAGAAAAGAGCATTAGCATGGGAGGCGGAGCAAAGAAATGACTGACATCTGTATTATAACCATTCAGAAAAGAGCATTACTATGAACGGCAGAGTGATTAACCAATTATAGAAGAGCGTAACTTTGAAAGCGGTTCCAGTTCCATCTTAAGGTAAATGATTTGGTCGGGTTCTCATCGAGAATTGTGGGCGTTTCTGGTCCATAGAATGTGTTTGGATAAACTTATGTAGGAGTTTATGTTCCTGGGGATTGATATTATTCACACATATGATAAGGTGTATAAGAAACATTCAAAGTTTTATAACGCGATGGCTAACCTAGTATACACATGATCGGAGAGAAATGAGCTGATATTTACTGGAATAATTCAGAGAGTCGGTGGTCGTGATATCTACGCCACGTTTGTAACCATCGTTATCGAAATACTTTCAGATCGAATTCGCAATTTCGGTCGTCTTGTTGTTCTATATACCCTCGCCTATCGATTAGTGATTGTAATAAGAATGGTTTGCTCCAGCTTTGAAATCTGAAATTTTCACAAAAAGAGATGGTGTTACTCAGTTCCCCTATAATGGGGATGTTGAGTTACTAAAAATAGATTTTGATCTCTGATGCAATACCTGATTAGTTACTAAAAATAGAATGTGACCTATGATCCAATAACAGAATACTCATTCACCCAATACTCTCACATCAACATGGAAAAGTGAATTTCTCAGTCATAGAAAAGTATGTTGTCACGATAGGTGTGTCAATATCAAGGAACAAAAAATCATTAAAGAGATCATAATTAAGTTGTGAAAGTTTGGTGGTTGAGAGATAAATCTGAAGATAAGCACATCAAACTATAAGAACAAGGAAACAATCGTATATTACACAATCTTAGAGCCAGTGTTATGTTAACACGTATTTAGTTAAAATAGAAGGTTATAAATTGAGTAGAGGTAAACTTATACCTTATGGCTCATCTACTTTTTCGAATAAACTCAAGTTCAGAAGACAGTGATGACGATATTGATTTGTCAATTGGCACGCAAACCACGATAATATGGCCTAGTGGTAATTTTAATAATGGTTTAACTTTAGACTCAATTTTCAAAAAGACAAATATACGTGAAAGGATTTTAAACTCTAGTGAAACCTCTGACACCTACATCACCGGCTCTCAAAATCAGGGAGCTGGAAGACTGGAGATTCCAACTGAAATAATTAACAACCACTCCTCGACTGATAATAGAGATATACAAATCTTTGAACATGATATTTATTTTGAACAAATTAACGCAACGTGGAATGAACAATACGCTTGCAGCCAGCAAGGTGATACACTAAACGATAGAGCTACCAAGGTAAGTAATTGCTTTGGAGTCGAGTTTTGATTTTGATATTCTCTGTTTCTCCTTCGTTATCTTTATCACTGGGTTATTATTCAGCTTGTAGCTGTATTCTATTATTGCCAACGCTATTAATTCTAATGTTTCCAACATTATCTTTGTTGATGATGATAAATAGTAAATTTCCACATGTAATGACAATTTTGAAACTAGTTGCTAATAATGATAGACGTTATAGTAAAGGAAACCGAAAACATAAAGGACTCATCCTTAATACCATAAAGAAGTAACTGTAACATCAAAGAAAAAAGACAAGTAGAATAATATTTAAAATGGTAGTCTCTCTCTCTCTCTCTCTCTCTCTCTCTCTCTCTCTCTCTCTCTCTCTCTCTCTCTGGGGAGTATATGGAATATTAGCCGCTGTCTTAAGAGTACTCGAGATACTTTTATAGTAGACTTTTCAAACATAGGCGTGAGGGGTGAAAAGACAGAGGGAAACAAAGAGAAATGACATCAGCTACAGAGTTGTGCAGAGATATTTTATTATAAAGTGTTTTTCATTTAGAAGTTTTTGCTGGCTTTTAAACCTAAATTGTCTCGTTTCTTCAACATAGGCAGTGAGAAATTACTTTACAAATCGTAAGTAGAACCTTATTTCAATTCCATGTCTTCCTCATCATCTTCATCTCTGCTTCCATCTATCTTCTCCATCTTCCTCATTGTCTTCACTCACCCTCATTGGCTGTTTGTTCTCTGTCATAGTCTGAGCGAAATGTAGAAGCTCCATCAGTGGTTGCTTGTATACTGTCACACTCATTGGCTGTTTGTTCTCTGTCATAGTCTGAGCGAAATGTAGAGCTCCATCAGTGGATGCTTGTATACTGTCACACTCAGATGAGAGAATCGTAGACGCATCACCTGTGGCTACTTGTAGTCTGTCACACTCTGAGAGAATCGTAGACTTCAGATCCACTAAAGTCTCAAATTCAGGCTGTGTTAGTGTTATACCGTAACGTGTTGGGAATTTCAACCCCGTTTTACCATCGTATTTTCTAAGATGAATTAAAGTCTTTGCTCGATATCTCGAAACTGAGACAGCCTTCAAACCATTCTTCTGTAGAGGTTTTACATACTCGCCATTACGAGCGGCATAGAAAAAAGCACCATCACAGTCAACATTAACAGCGGAATCACATATATCCATTCTAACGGACTCCATTCTAAAAAGCACACGACTTGGTAGCAGGGCTCTGACTTTCTGTATGTAGCAGCACTGAGAACGGCTGCCCTTTATACCCTGTAACAAGGGGGGGGCGTGGCCAGTCTATTTATAGTAACCAATGGAATACGTTCTATTTATAGTAACTGATGCAATACGTCATTGGACGTGATGAGACATGTTCAGAGAGCGGCCATCTTTGATGAATCATGGGAAGTTTGTCCCACGAGGCCGATGTATCCATGGAGTCATCAAAACAAATGATGATCCAGAGGGCGGGGCCTACACTGACAAGTTGGAGACAAACTCGAGTATAGCATGTTATGTTCATTAGAGGGAAGTGTTCTTGTGAACACAGGATTGGGCTTGACAAGTAAAATATCAACTAAACTTTAGTTTCTATTACTTCTGAAATACTTTTTAGAATCTTGGCTCTGTGATCAATAGCTAGGATGGGGGAAATAATTTTGCCACATTCTTGTATACGGTTTATGAAGCGCTCCTTGTCTATAGAAAACTGCTGCCAAGAATAATTGGGTTCGTCATTTTCATCATCGTGGATTGTTAAAACAATCGTTTCTTCACAAAAATGAACCTAGAAGAAACGAGACAATTTAGGTTTAAAAGCCAGCAAAAACTTCTAAATGAAAAACACTTTATAATAAAATATCTCTGCACAACTCTGTAGCTGATGTCATTTCTCTTTGTTTCCCTCTGTCTTTTCACCCCTCACTGCCTATGTTTGAAAAGTCTACTATAAAAGTATCTCGAGTACTCTTAAGACAGCGGCTAATATTCCATATACTCCCCAGAGAGAGAGAGAGAGAGAGAGAGAGAGAGAGAGAGAGAGAGAGAGAGAGAGAGAGACTACCATTTTAAATATTATTCTACTTGTCTTTTTTCTTTGATGTTACAGTTACTTCTTTATGGTATTAAGGATGAGTCCTTTATGTTTTCGGTTTCTTTACTATAACGTCTATCATTATTAGCAACTAGTTTCAAAATTGTCATTACATGTGGAAATTTACTATTTATCATCATCAACAAAGATAATGTTGGAAACATTAGAATTAATAGCGTTGGCAATAATAGAATACAGCTACAAGCTGAATAATAACCCAGTGATAAAGATAACGAAGGAGAAACAGAGAATATCAAAATCAAAACTCGACTCCAAAGCAATTACTTACCTTGGTAGCTCTATCGTTTAGTGTATCACCTTGCTGGCTGCAAGCGTATTGTTCATTCCACGTTGCGTTAATTTGTTCAAAAAATATCATGTTCAAAGATTTGTATATCTCTATTATCAGTCGAGGAGTGGTTGTTAATTATTTCAGTTGGAATCTCCAGTCTTCCAGCTCCCTGATTTTGAGAGCCGGTGATGTAGGTGTCAGAGGTTTCACTAGAGTTTAAAATCCTTTCACGTATATTTGTCTTTTTGAAAATTGAGTCTAAAGTTAAACCATTATTAAAATTACCACTAGGCCATATTATCGTGGTTTGCGTGCCAATTGACAAATCAATATCGTCATCACTGTCTTCTGAACTTGAGTTTATTCGAAAAAGTAGATGAGCCATAAGGTATAAGTTTACCTCTACTCAATTTATAACCTTCTATTTTAACTAAATACGTGTTAACATAACACTGGCTCTAAGATTGTGTAATATACGATTGTTTCCTTGTTCTTATAGTTTGATGTGCTTATCTTCAGATTTATCTCTCAACCACCAAACTTTCACAACTTAATTATGATCTCTTTAATGATTTTTGTTCCTTGATATTGACACACCTATCGTGACAACATACTTTTCTATGACTGAGAAATTCACTTTTCCATGTTGATGTGAGAGTATTGGGTGAATGAGTATTCTATTATTGGATCATAGGTCACATTCTATTTTTAGTAACTAATCAGGTATTGCATCAGAGATCAAAATCTATTTTTAGTAACTCAACATCCCCATTATAGGGGAACTGAGTAACACCATCTCTTTTTGTGAAAATTTCAGATTTCAAAGCTGGAGCAAACCATTCTTATTACAATCACTAATCGATAGGCGAGGGTATATAGAACAACAAGACGACCGAAATTGCGAATTCGATCTGAAAGTATTTCGATAACGATGGTTACAAACGTGGCGTAGATATCACGACCACCGACTCTCTGAATTATTCCAGTAAATATCAGCTCATTTCTCTCCGATCATGTGTATACTAGGTTAGCCATCGCGTTATAAAACTTTGAATGTTTCTTATACACCTTATCATATGTGTGAATAATATCAATCCCCAGGAACATAAACTCCTACATAAGTTTATCCAAACACATTCTATGGACCAGAAACGCCCACAATTCTCGATGAGAACCCGACCAAATCATTTACCTTAAGATGGAACTGGAACCGCTTTCAAAGTTACGCTCTTCTATAATTGTTAATCACTCTGCCGTTCATAGTAATGCTCTTTTCTGAATGGTTATAATACAGATGTCAGTCATTTCTTTGCTCCGCCTCCCATGCTAATGCTCTTTTCTGAATGGTTATAATACAGATGTCAGTCATTTCTTTGCTCCGCCTCCCATGCTAATGCTCTTCTCTGAATGGTTATAATACAGATGTCAGTCATAACTTTGTTGATGTGAGAGTACATAGAGTGTCAATGAGTATTCTGTTAATGCATCATAGGTCAAAATCTATTTATTCTTAGTAACTCAACATCCCCATTAATAGAGGCACTGAGTAACACCATCTCTTTTTGTGAAAATTTCAGATTTCAAAGATGGAACATGCATTGATTAACAAAATCTCAGGTCTACTCCAGGACAACCCGCATCGTCACTGTGCTGGTTGTCAGGCTTTATCACCAAACATGGTCAATCACACCTGCCATTTAGATATCGGCACCCGACTGCAACACCAATTATTCAGTGTGTTATACTTTGATATATCACATGCCGAATTAACAAACTTAATATTTAATCATATATTTCAAATACTCAGACTCCAACTAGTAGCTAATATACCTCAACCAGCTGGTGAGTCGATGCAGGGTATGCATCACCACCACCTTCGCCTCAAAACGAGGTGGAGGAGGACGAATACATCATAATCATCGAATAATTTCATTTTATTTTAATAAAATATTTTATTTAAAACAATTTTGGCTAGTTTATGATTTTCATTGTTTAAACCTTGTTTGTGTTTAAAGTAAGAATGCTAAGTATTGTTGAGAATGATGTTTGATGAAGTTAAACTAGGTATGTTAAGTATGGTTGACGAAAGGTTTATTGGATTTTCTCCAGACGGTTCTCATAATGAGGTTTCTTCTGGTGAACATCCGTGTCCATTGTGTTCAAAGAAGTTTAAATGACACGGCGGTTTGTTGGAGCACACTCGACAATTACATGCATCCATCATGCGACACTAGAAAACCTACATTCATCCATCCCGACATACCATACGTCTCTGCTAAAACGACATGACATACGTGACTGTTACATTGACATGACTGTTACATTGACATGACTGTTACATTGACATGACATACGTGTCTACTACATCGACATGACTGTGGAACAGTCGACAACTTACATTCATCCATCCCGACACAGTCGACAACCTACAAACAGCCATCCCGACACAGTCGACAACCTACATTCATCCATCTCGACACAGTCGACAACATACAAACAGCCATCATGGAACAGTCGACAACCTACATGATCCGTCATGGAACAGTCGACAACCTACATACAGCCATCCCGACACAGTCGACAAACTACATGATCCATCATGGAACAGTCGACAACTTACATTCATCCATCCCGACACAGTCGCCAACTTACATTCATCCATCGCGACACAGTCGACAACCTACAAACAGCCACAGGGCTTTCGTGTTATAAGTTTGGTTGCTTCAAGGAAAGTTACTATTCATTCTAACGGATTGAGATTCTATTTTACACTGTAAGTTGGAATATTTTCTCTTAAAGTACGTTAAGGCTTTTCGATAAAAGGTTATTCAATTTTATCGAGGTGTTTAAAGTAGGTATGCTAAGTATTGTTGAGCTTGATGTTTGATGAAGTTTAACTAGGTATGTTAAATATGGTTGACGAAAGGGTTATTGGATTTTCTCCAGATGGTTTCTGATAATGAGGTTTCTTCTGGTGAACATCTGTGTCCATTATGTTCAAAGAAGTTTAAATGGCGCGGTGATTTGTTGGAGCATACTCGACAATTACATACAACCATCATGGCACACTAGACAACATACATTCATCCATCTCGACACAGTCGACAACATACAAACAGCCATCATGGAACAGTCGACAACCTACATGATCCATCATGGCCAACTAGACAACCTATATGATCCATCATGGCCAACTAGACAACCTACATGATCCATCATGGCCAACTAGACAACCTACATGATCCATCATGGCCAACTAGACAACCTACATGATCCATCATGGCCAACTAGACAACCTACATGATCCATCATGGCCAACTAGACAACCTACATGATCCATCATGGCCAACTAGACAACCTATATGATCCATCATGGCCAACTAGACAACCTATATGATCCATCATGGCCAACTAGACAACCTATATGATCCATCATGGCCAACTAGACAACCTATATGATCCATCATGGCCAACTAGACAACCTACATGATCCATCATGGCCAACTAGACAACCTACATGATCCATCATGGCCAACTAGACAACCTACATGATCCATCATGGCCAACTAGACAACCTATATGATCCATCATGGCCAACTAGACAACCTACATGATCCATCATGGCCAACTAGACAACCTACATGATCCCTCGTGGCACACTGGCCAACATACAAACAGCCATCCCGACACAGTCGCCAACTTACATTCATCCATCGTGGCACCGTCGATATTTATCCATTTAACACTATCATGTATAACACTTGTAAATAAACTCAACATCTTAGGAACAAAATACAACATGAAAATCAACATCAACAAAACAGAAGTCATGAATGTCGCCAAAAATAAACAGAACATCAACATAACTATAGAAGGCAGACAACTAAAACAAGTAGAGGAATTCAAATATCTAGGAAGTCTAATAACAAACGAAAATTCCCAAACAACCGAGATAGAATCAAGATGCAACAAAGCTTGTCAAATCATCGGACAGTTATCACCACTATTGTCCAACAAGGAAATAACTCTGGAGGCAAAACGAGCACTATACAATACAATCTTCAGAATAAAACAATAAATAAACTTGTCACTGTTAATTTCCCCCAAGCGTCTCACATTAAAACATCGGTATCGTAAAATTCCCCTGTTAAATGACTCTCCTGATGAACACTTACCTGCTACGGCGATAAATTTATTAGTGTGCTCAAGGGTAATCCTTTGATGTTCATACGGGAGGCGGATTGCGCGTTTTCGCGGGGCGTCTACCGAGCTCTTTGATCTCTCGCTTAACGTTAAACACAGTGTTTGGCGTGTAGTGTGTGTAACGACCTAAGCTGTTACCTTTAATTCTAAAGGAAGTTTTTAAAAACAATAAATAAACTTGTCACTGTTTTTATTGAATGAGAGTATAAAGAAAGAATAGATTTATGAAAGTTACGGAACCATTGAAAGTACAAAGAATATAATAGATTTATGATACCACCACCACCCCTTCACCACCCCTTCACCACCACCGCGGGAGGTCACCACCACCGCCACGAGAGGTCAACCGAGAGGTCACCGGGAGGTCACCCGACGCCGATCCGGGAGGTCACCGGAACAAAAATGGGCGGGTAGACTCTCATATAAGAAAAATGAAGACTCTCATATAAGGAAAAACCGCACCAAAAAAAAAAAATGTGCCTCGATCTGCGTGTAGACTATTTATATAAGGATTTATCTGCGTTTCGACGCCTTCACAACGAGAGGTCAACCGAGAGGTCAACGAGAGGTCACCGGAACCAAATGGGCGGGTAGACTCTCATATAAGAAAAATGAAGACTCTCATATAAGGAAAAAAAAAATCTGCGTTGATCTGCGTGTAGACTATTTATATAAGGATTTATCTGCGTTGAACGCAGTTTTGGGGTCCCTAATTGACATTGTATACTACTGACGACCACGAAGATCTAAAACTTGCAGGTATGTTGGGCGTGGCTGACGTACTGGAAAATCAGCCGGATAAGACCTTCAGAGAATGTCAATTTCATATTCCCTGAGTTTTGAGTCCGCATCAGATAGTACAGTCTGGTCACGTGGCTTAGTGCGTTCATGATGATGTAAGATAGAGACAAGGCAAGAGCATCCTAGCCACACGAACCTGGGCGCCAGCTCGAACTGAGCTCCACCTAGGATCGTTGATCGGTGTCAGCTCGGAAACTTCCAGCATCGCATGCCACTTCTTCACGACGGTCGAGGACTTGTGTATGATGGACAGAACGATCGTGAGAGCATGACAGTAATGGCGATCAGCGGTAGTAGCAAAGTTACTACCGAGTCAATGTAGTTATTATGTGCAAAAACATCATTGGACTTGGCAAGCATTTCTCAAGACCTATCTCGTTGTGTATACAAAAGACGCACGAAACAGACTAGAGAGAGGAAGATAGAGGTATCATAGAGTGGAGTAATAGATATAGGGGACAATCAAAGTGATGCAGTGTGGACTAGTAGAGTTCAAGCCAGAAAGATAATTAAAACATATTTGGAAGAAAAAACTGGCCAAGCCAGAAAGATAATGAAACCATATTTGGAAGAAAAAACTGGCCAAGCCAGAAAGATAATTAAAACATATTTGGAAGAAAAACTGGCCAACCCAGAAAGATATTAAACCATATTTGGAAGAAAAAACTGGCCAAGCCAGAAAGATATTAAAACATATTTGGAAGAAAAAACTGGCCAAGCCAGAAAGATAATTAAACCATATTAGGAAGAAAAACTGGCCAAGCCAGAAAGATAATAAACCATATTTTGGAAGAAAAACTGGCCAAGCCAGAAAGATAATTAAACCATATTTGGAAGAAAAAACTGGCCAAGCCAGAAAGATAATTAAACCATATTAGGAAGAAAAAACTGGCCAAGCCAGAAAGATAATTAAACCATATTTGGAAGAAAAAAAAAAACTGGAACAGAGGATTTTCTCAACATAAAAAGAAATCACTCAAAGTTAAGCGACAGCCTCAAATCAACTTGGAATAACATATGGTTACGTATGAATACAAAAATTCCGGTTATAATTCTGAACCGAGCAATACTAAAACGAGTATCAATGAGCCCATGGCTAGATAAGTTGAGAAAGGTAGTAACAGTGAGATAAATGAGTGCCTTATTGCCGCCTGATGTGGTAATGTCATGCTTAAATAGATCAAGATCTTCGCGAAAAGTCTCCAAACACTTCTGCATAGTGTCGCTTCAAGCATCGAAACTCACGATGCGAGGCGGCGTTGAGAATCTCCTCATTGAGAATGTCCTTGTTGAGAGTGTCCTCATTGAGAATGTCCTTGTTGAGAGTGTCCTCATTGAGAGTGTCCTTGTTGAGAGTCTCCTCATTCAGAATGTCCTTGTTGAGAGTATCCTTTTTAAAAGTGTCCTCTTTGAGAGTGTCCTCGTTTAGAGTATCCTCGTTGAGAGTGTCCTCGTTGAGAACGTCCTCGTTGAGTAATATCCTGGAACCCATTTCTGCCAGCGGCTGGGTCGACCGCGGGGGTATTTTTTTTTTCCAACCACAAGTACAATTCGAGGAGCCGCGATAGCTCAGTGGTTAGTGGAACCACGGGTTCACCAGCCTTAAATGGGTACCGGATTATTTTCTGGGAAAGTAAAGCAGCACGGGCGTAATACCGACCACATTACCCCAAAAATCTGTGCTGAAGGTCTGTAAAATATAGGGTCACTAACACCATATTTCCCTATACGCCACTTGGCGTGACGGGGTACTTTACTACTTTAACAAGTACAATTCACACAGCTTCCAGCGGGAATCGAACACGGGTTGTGCAAACGTCGGTAACCCAGTCGGGTGGTTTTCCAACTAGGCTATTGAGGTTCCTTTCTCCACTCCACCCCCCCCCCCCAAAAAAAAAAAAACCAGGTGGAGAGCTTAGGGAGCTTATCTGTGCCGGACATGAATTCTCGTTTCAAGTCGACAACTTTTAGGTTCGCCCGGATTCTCACGCTGTCAGGGCGTTGAGCAAAGAAAATGAACAATCATAGATAAGCAAGAGGTTGTAGCCACTCCTTCTTTAAAAAAGATCCCGCCCCAAAACACTGTACACCGACACTAACAAGAAGAGGCAAGACGTTTACTCATCGCCAGCTAGTGCACTAACACACAAGGGCAAGGCGATTTCAGATCGTAATGCTGGTATGTTATATATTTACATTCAAAACAATCACCCATGTGGTCTTACCGAAATGAAATAATTCCCCTCATGTATATCACTGAATATAGCGATAATTCCATGTTAAGTGTACTTCTACTAGTGTGTACAGAATATTTCTAAAAATATTCTTGATGCCAGTGTAGGGTTATAGTAGGGAACATTTTATAAGGGGCAGATTGAATAGATACAGAAAGTGGAATAATTCAAAGTTGAATCAATCTCATTATACACAACGTGTTCACGCATTAGCATATAGCCAAATAACGTGCCGACTTTCATAGTCATACGTTCCTGTTACTCTTTAATGTATTAATAAATAAAAAGTAGAGAAACACTACTTCTGTGTGTTACGAGGCCAACCATATTAGATGTGTGTAAGAATGGAAGTGTAGTTAGCTGCATAAATCTTCCGCCATAAATGGCACACCGTGGGCGTGCCTACTTCCAAATGAGTGCCGTCATACCACATTTACTGCACGTTGAGATTAGGAAAGGAAGGAACGACAAATTAATCTTCTTATATTTCTGAGAAAATCAGGTTAAGAGAGGTCTCAGCTGAAATAGTAAGATAAGAGAAGTAATGGTCAGTTCGATGAAAAAAAAAAATGTATCCCTATCATGCAACATAAATAAGTGGGACAAATCTGAAATAAGTGCACAGTGTCAAATACTTGGGCACAATAATAACATCAGATGGGAGATGCACCACAGAATTAACAAGCAGAATACAATAAGCCAAAGAAGCATTTCTGAAAATGAAAAACATTTTTCTTCAACAACTCCATGTCTATATAAGTGAGAATGGGAGTTCGTCGGTGCTAGTTAGAGCCAATTTTAATCCAATAGTGAATCATGGACAGTAGACAAATATAAGAAAGACGAGGCCACAGAGATGAGATTTCTCAATAGAATGTTGAGAGTTCATTAGACAGCTAAACAGACCAACGAGGAGATTCTCAACAACGACACTCTCAAATAGAACATTTTCAATGAGAAAACCCTCAGCGAGGACATTCTCAACTTGGACATTCTCAACGAGGACGCTCTGAACGAGGACATTCTCAACGAGGACATTCTCAACGAGGACATTCTCAATGAGGACACTCTCAACGAAGACATTCTCAATGAGGATATTCTCAACAAGGACATTCTCAATGAGAACACACTCAACGAGGACATTCTCAACGAGGACATTCTCAAAGAGGACACTCTCAACGAGAACACTCTCAACGAGGACATTCTCAATGAGGACACTCTCAACGAGGACATTCTCAATGTTCAGACTGACCAGACAAAACCACCCAAAAGTTATGCCGCTGGTCATTGGAAAAACAAATACAGACAGTCACGCCATATACCCCACACATTTTAAGACATGGTTTGAGTCCCCCACCATGGATCAGGGAGTTAAGAAGGGTAAATAACAGCTAGGAAGAGCACTGGCCCCCTTGTGTACAAATGTTGGAGACTAGTAGGGTGAAGTTTAATACGTCAATTTCCTACCACACTCTTTTTAAAACTTCACTCCCCTACCACACTCTAATTAAAACTTCACTTCCCTGTCACATTCAAAGTAAAACTTCACTTCCCTGTTACATTCAAAGTAAAACTTGTCTATCACATTCAAGTAAAACGTGTCTATCACATTCAAAGTAAACTTCCCTATCACATTCAAAGTAAAACTTCATTTTCCTCGCAACATTAAAATTAAAACTTTACTACCCTATCTATCTATCTATTGACCTTTCGAGCCGTAACCGGCCCATAGGGCGTAGACCAAGATACACCTTCTCCTATATGGATTTTTTTGTTCTAGCAGTTTTCTTTTAAAGATATTTTATCAAATCTCGCCATCTGTCTCTGTTCTGTGCAAGCAGTTCTATCTCATTGAGGAGCCGACTCCTGCTGCTCTTGCCTCTCTCATCAATGTTCTTCTCAGTGTCTCCCTGGGTCTTCCTCTTTTTCTTTTACCTGTTGTTTCCCATATGAGGGCTTGCTTTGCTATTCGGTTATTATCTCTTCTCATCACATGTCCAACGTATGACCATCGTCTTTCTTTATTACTGAAGATATTAGTGGTTGATTGGCGATTTCTCTAATTTCCTCATTTGTTTTGAATTCGTTCCATGCTATACCAAGTATTTTCCTTAGACATTTATTTTCGAATGCGTTCAACTTTGTTTCTATATCTCTTGTTGTTTTCCAGCTTTCACACGCATACGTAAGGGTTGATAGTACATTTGATTTGAATAGCCTAAGTTTTGTGTTTGTGCTGATAAGTTTTGATTTCCACAACTTTTCAAGGCTTCTGAAAGACATTGCTGCTTTAGCTATTCTGATTTTAATTTCTTTGCTCGTATCCCCTTCTCGATCAATGTGACTTCCAAGATAGATAAAGTGATCGATCTCTTCAACTGGTTTGTTTTCCATGTATATTTTGTCACCTGTTGGAATTAAACTAGTCATGACTTTAGTCTTTTCATGATTGATCTCAAGCCCAATTTTGCTGGCTATTGATGATAGTTCATTTGTGTTTTCCTGCATCGTTTTTATCTGACTGCTGATGAGAACTATGTCATCAGCAAAGTCGAGGTCTTCCAAATGGTCTCCTTGTATCCATTCGATGCCTTATTACCAGTGCAGCATTTCTTCATTATGAAGTCCATAACAATTCCAAATAACAAGGGCGATAAAATACATCCTTGTTTAACCCCAGTTTCTATTGGGAAACATTCGCTCAGTCCTTCCTCTGTTCGAACTGCACATGTGTAACCATCATACATGTCTTTGATAATATTTATGATTTTTGATGGTAAACCATATTGCTTCAGAATTTTCCACAAAGAATCTCTATGAATACTATCAAATGCTTTTTTGAAGTCGATGAAGTTAAGTACAAACGGTTTTTGCTTTTCAATGTGTTCCTCCAATATAAGTCGTAGAGTGAAAATGTGGTCAATACAGCTTCTCCCTTTTCTAAAACCCAGCCTGTTCTTCACGCATTACTGTATCTATTGAATCCTGTATTCTATTTAGGATGATTTTGCAGAATAACTTTGAGGCAACTGACAAAAGTGTCACGCCTCTCCAGTTGTTACAATCTCTAAGATTGCCTTTTTTGGATCTTAACAATGATTCCTTTTTTCCATTTATGAGGCGTCTTCTCTGTTTTCCAAATGATGTTGAACATTTTTGGAGATGTATTAGATTATGGCTATCAATTGCCTTGAGGATCTCAGCTGTTAACTTATCCTCTCCAGCAGCCTTGTTATTGGTCATAAGCTTTAAGGTGGTTTCTATTTCACTCAAGGTGAAGTCATCTAAATTTACATTTAATTCTGCTGCTGGTGTTTCAGTTCAAAATCTATTAACTGTGGGGTAGTGGACGGTTAAGAATTTCTTTGAAGTGTTCCGCCCAACGGCTTTTATGTCTGCGCTTGTTGTTAGCATTGATCCAGATTTGTCTAGAATTGGTGTTCCACTGGATGTATAGGTGTTTGTCAGCATCTTTTGCACAGTATAAAGAGTTCTGCTGTCTCCTGTAATTGCAGCTGTCTCTGCTTTCTCTGCCAAATTGTCTATATAAGCTCTTGTATCTCTTCTTGCTGAACTTTTCACTTTGTTGTCTAATTCTTTGTATGTTGCTTTTGCCAGAACCTTTCCAAGATCTGTCTTTACATTAGTCATGGCTCTCTTCGCTTCTCTTCTTTCTTTGATGTATTTCCACGTGGTGTCTGAGATCCAAGCTCGTTTTTCCATTTTCTTCAGTCCAGCACTTGCTTCTGCTGCTGTCATTAGTATTTTGCTCTGTGAGTCCCACATCTCATTGATATCTAAGTCTATTTCACCGAGTGCTGTATAACAATTACTTAGCTCTATGTTAAACTTTTCCTTTATGGCTTCATCTTTCAGTTTATGACTATCAATTTTATGTGTAATTGACCTCTTCTGTTGGTTTCTAAATTTTAATCTTATTTTCCCAATGCACAGGTTGTGGTCACTATTAACATCAGCACCTCTGTAAGCTCTTACATCTATTAATGATGATCTGAATTGTTGTTTAATACATAGGTGGTCAATTTGATTGGAGGTTCTATCATCAGGAGATATCCATGTTGTTTTGTGAATATTTTTGTGTGGAAATAATGTCCCACCTATAACTAAATTTTCTATTAAACATAATTCTATAATCTTTCTCCATTCTGACTTGTTGTATTACAGCCTTCTCTCCCCATCACATGTTCCACTCCTGCGTTATCTTGTCCCACTTTGGCGTTGAAATCTCCCATTACAATTAAAAGATCGTGTTTTGGTATTTTGTTTATAAGTTGTTGCAGTTGGTTATAAAAATCATCCTTAACTTCATCATCAGCTTCGTTAGTAGGCGCATAACATTGAATAATTGAAAGTCTTCCATGTTTTGTTTTGTATCGTGTTCGTATCAGACGGCTATTTACCGGTTCCCATTCTAATAAACTTCTTGCAGCTTTGTCTGTCATCATTATGCCTACTCCTTCACGGTGTTTTCCATCTTCCTTCCAGAAAAAACTACTATTTTTATCAATAGATCTCCTACCTGTTCCAAGCCAGCGCATTTCACTTAATCCTAAAATATCTAGGTCGTATCTCTCCATCTCGCTCGCGACCTGTGCATGTTTCGTCGGAGCGGCCATTGTTCGCACATTCCAGAATTTACTACCCTACCACACTCAAATTAAAACTTCCCTTCCCTAAGACATTTAAAGTAGAACTTCACTTCCCCATCACATTCAAATTAAAACTTCATACACCTACCACACTCAAATTAAAACTTCACATCCCTAACACACTCAAATTAAAACTTCACATCCCTACCACACTCAAATTAAAACTTCACATCCCTACCACACTCAAATTAAAACTTCACTTCCCTATCACACTCAAATTAAAACTTCACATCCCTATCACATTCAAATTAAAACTTCACTTCCCTACCAAACTCAAATTAAAACTTCACTTCCCTACCACACTCAATTAAAAACTTCACTTCCCTATCACACTCAAATTAAAACTTCACTTCCCTACCATACTCAAATTAAAACTTCACTTCCCTATCACACTCAAATTAAAACTTCACATCACTATCACATTCAAATTAAAACTTCACATCCCTACCACACTCAAATTAAAACTTCACTTTCCTACCACACTCAAATTAAAACTTCACATCCCTACCACACTGAAATTAAAACTTCACATCCCTACCACACTCAAATAAAACTTCACTTTCCCACCACACTCAAATTAAAACTTCATACACCTACCACACTCAAATTAAAACTTCACATCCCTAACACACTCAACATTAAAAACTTCACATCCTACCACACTCAAAAAACTTCACATCCCTACCACACTCAAATTAAAACTTCACTTCCCTATCACACTCAAATTAAAACTTCACATCCCTATCACATTCAAATTAAAACTTCACTTCCTACCAAACTCAAATTAAAACTTCACTTCCCTACCACACTCAAATTAAAACTTCACTTCCCTATCACGCTCAAAGTAAAACTTCACTTCCCTACCATACTCAAATTAAAACTTCACTTCCCTATCACACTCAAATTAAAACTTCACATCAATTTCACATTCAAATTAAAACTTCACATCCCTACCACACTTAATTAAAACTTCACTTCCTACCACACTCAAATTAAAACTTCATATTCCTACCACACTGAAATTAAAACTTCACATCCCTACCACACTCAAATTAAAACTTCACATCCCTAACACACTCAAATTAAAACTTCACTTCCCTACCACACTCAAATTAAAACTTCACTTCACTACCACACTCAAATTAAAACTTCACTTCCCTACCACACTCAAATTAAAACTTCACTTCCCTATCACACTCAATTTAAAACTCACATCCCTACCACACTCAAATTAAAACTTCACTTCCCTACCACACTCAAATTAAAACTTCACATCCCTACCACACACAAATTAAAACTTCACTTCCCTATCACACTCAAATTAAAACTTCACTTCTCTATCACATTCAAATTAAAACTTCACTTCCCTACCACACTCAAATTAAAACTTCACTTCCCTACCACACTCAAATTAAAAATTCACGTTCCTACCAAACACAAATTAAAACTTCACTTCCCTACCACACACAAATTAAAACTTCACTTCCCTACCACATACAAATTAAAACTTCACTTCCCTACCACACACAAATTAAAACTTCACTTCCCTACCACACGCAAATTAAAACTTCACATCCCTACCACATTGAAGTATCTCGAGGAACACATTTGCATCTTTTGCCATGAATGTCATGTTCCTTGCACAGTTATTTATTGCTTACACTTTAGTTGTCTTGCACAATTGCCAATTTCATAAATATAACTAGTATATGATTTCCTTATAACAGAGTAATCAGACGAAAAAAATAGCGCGATTAAAAGCAGGATTAAAAAATAATAATAAAGTGGCGCTTACTCCCAATACCTAATAAATACATGATCAAACACATGGTAAGCACCTGAAAAGCAAGATATGCGGAAATCCTGACGTCTGGTGACATCTATTCAATTGTATATTTGTATTTTCTAGCATTCATCTGACGACTAATAAAAAATCAATAGTCTTCTTCGTTATTCGCCACAAAAAGAACGTTAAAGAAGCCACAGCCAGCTATAGATTTACAAAGACCCGAAAGCAGAAAATAAAACCAAAAAACCCACCAACTAGCGTGACGTATTCAATATAGAAGATGTAGGCGGCTTACCTCACTCTCCCCCCCCCCCCCCCCTATTTTTTTTACCACCCCAGCTCACAAAGTTGAAAACGTCAGACCAGTCGGTAGTTTTTCCAGTAATTCCCTCTCAGCCCGTAGGCCTAAGGAGATCTAGATTTGGCCGTGAGAGGGTGTAGATGTGTTGTTGTTTGCAGCTAGGCTATGATATTTATATATTATTAACAGACATACAACTAATATGTAATTTGTACTGGGAGCAAACAGCAATAATAAGATATAACAAGGAGAACTCTACACCCATTGACATAAAAAGAGGAGTAAGACAAGGATGCATCCTATCACCAAGCTTGTTCAATCTATACACTGGGCAAGTCTTTAAAAACATCTCAGAGATACCAGGCCTAAACATTAATGGAAAGATAATCAATAACCTAAGATATGTTGATGATACTGTTCTACTAGCAGAAATCCTAAAGGCCTACAACAATTGCTAATGTGATAAACATAACAAGCAAAAAATATGGACTAGAAATGAATATCAAAAAGACTAAAACTATGATCATAAATAAAAAAAACTCTCAAGATCTACAATTAAATATCACAGTTGAGGGAATACATCTGGAGACAGTCCAGAGCTACAACTACCTGGGACATACTATAACCAGTGATGGAAAATGTAAAATTGAAATAAACAAAAGAATAGGTATGGCAAAAAGTAATTTTAATGCCATGAAAAATATACTAACAACGAAACAAATATCAGCAGGGCTGAAACTAAGAATGGCAAAATGTTACATCTTCTCAATATTCCTGTATGGTGCAGAAACATGGACATTAGACAAGAAAACTGAACAGAAAATTGAAGCCTTTGAAATGTGGATTTATAGAAGAATAGGTAGAATTGGATGGAAAGAAAAGAAAACAAATGATGAAGTTTTAAAACAACTGAAAATAAAAAGAGAACTACTAAATACAATTAAGACAATACAGATGAAATTTTTGGGGCATGTTAAAAGACACAACAGCCTATTAAAAGTAATATTGGAAGGAAAAATACAAGGTGGCAGAGGCAGACCAAGACTAACATGGACGAGTAACATCAAAAGATGGACAAGTCAATCTATGACAGCCTGCACCATCAAAACAAGAAACAGAGTAGAATGGCGATCCATGGTAGTTAACCTTCGTTGCGGAGAAGGCACACGATGATGATGATGATGATGATATGATATTTGCGCCTTCCAGCCAATATATTTAACTTCAGCACATCATTTTTACCAGCGGTCCCTCTTCGACTCCTACTCGTTTAGCCAGGCTGGATAGTCTGTTCCACCACTGGAAGATTACACAGGGCATCGATCAGGTCTGTTGTTCATCGATCAAGAAGCGCACAGTCAGCCGAGGTCGCTGACCGCACTCACCTATGTTGCCAGATGGGCGTCTTTGCATCAAACTGTATATTCAATGTGATTAGTACCAACAGCAATATAAATTTATATAACATTTGAAACTACAAAAATAATATGATGCTAGAAAGCTGTAAACTTGTCAATCACAGAGAAAGTTTATTCTCATTAGTAATCATCTATTGGGTGCTGGAACTATATTAGTGAACTACAAAAGGACAAGGGGTAGGGTTCGATCCCAACCGATGGCTTCCGGGTTCACCCAGCCTTTAATGGGTACCGGATTTTTTTCTGGGAAAGTGAAGCGGCACGGGCGTAATAATGACCACATTACCCTAAAAATCATGTGCCGAAGGTTTGTAAAATTTATAGTCACTAACACCATATTCCCTATACGCATTTGACGTGACAGGGGTACTTTACTTTTTTTTTTTAAACACTTGCTCAACTAAACTTCTTCCGTTGATAAGATCATTCTGTTTTTAGTGCAAACAATTACCCCAGCAGACCGCAGCCATTCACTGCATTTGGCTTCACGATAGACTACTCTGCAGCACATTTTTTGGATGACGTCATTTACTTTTTGTTTCAAATGTGCTCCACACCCACTTCCCTGGAAGAGAAACTATATGGAGCAATAGAATCACTTAACCTGACAGCTGACTTCATAAGAGAGTCTAGAATCCTACTCTGATTGAGACTTGATCGCAGAGAGAGGGGGAGAGAAATGTGTTCTATATACAAAGTGTAGTGAGACTTTACGAACAACCTGTGTGCATGTGTATGTGTGTGTGTATATATATATATATATATATATATATATATATATATATATATATATATACAGAGAGCGAGAGAATTAATTAACAGTACCTGGAGTGAGAGTACGCAAAGGTAAACACCACCACATAGCATTTTAAACAGTAACGATGCATTTTGTAAAAACAATTATAGAGAGAACCAATATTCTACTCCGCGTGCGAAATATTTCGTCTATCAAATCTGGGACAGAAGTACGTTAACGGGTACGAACTAAAGATCATTGGCTTGTGCAGCGGTCGTGGTACCTTAACAATCCAATTCAAGACAATAATCCTTCGTCAACTAATGCGTGCTTCTAAACATAAATGGTAGGAAAGAACAAGAATGCAGTTGATAATGATTTATTTCAGTCTAGCAATAATACACACTTTACACAACTTTAAATGTGTGATTTGAAACGAATACACCTGATATTTTATTTTATTATCGAAATACAACGCTCTATCTATATAATAAACACGTTTTATATCATAAACAAATGAAACAAGAATACACCTGATATTTTATTTTATTATCGAAATACAACGCTCTATCTATATAATAAACACGTTTTATATCTTAAACAAATGAAACAAGAATACACCTGATATTTTATTTTATTATCGAAATACAACGCTCTATCTATATAATAAACACGTTTTATATCATAAACAAATGAAACAAGAATACACCTGATATTTTATTTTATTCCGGGAATAAATAACCGTTTGTATTTTGTTCAAAGTGAGAGGGAGAGTCCAAAATCAGATGATTTCAATCTTCAAATGCAGCGGCTTAGTGGTTTTGTTAACACAGATGATAGTTCTGTTCACCTACCTAACAACAAGCTATGTTAACACATATGATAGTTCTGTTCACCTACCTAACAACAAGCTATGTTAATACAGCTAAGATTTCAAGACATATCGCATTGCACACCTGCGGCTAAGCAATCCTACCATGGCTGCTTGTTTCAATTGCAGCTTTGTAACCAGACTGTCAAGATGATCTGAAACTTGTTGAAGAGAGCACGAAATGTAGAAGTGTTATCCATTGTCCTCTGCGTGTCTCTTTCCTACCTCTCGTTTATTTCTCCCTTCGTGTCCTCTGGGTGTCTCTATCCTACCACTCGTTCATCTCTCCCTTCCAGTGTCCTCTGGGTGTCTCTATCCTACCTCTCGTCCATCTCTCCCATCCAGTGTCATCTGCGTGTCTCTATCCTACCTCTCGTTTATCTCTCCCTTCCAGTGTCCTCTGCGTGTCTCTATCCTACCTCTCGTTTATCTCTCCCTTCCAGTGTCCTCTGGGTGTCTCTATCCTACCTCTCGTTTATCTCTCCCTTCCAGTGTCCGCTGCGTGTCTCTATCCTACCTCTCGTTTATCTCTCCCTTCCAGTGTCCTCTGCGTGTCTCTATCCTACCTCTCGTTTATCTCCCCCTTCCAGTGTCCTCTGCGTGTCTCTATCCTACCTCTCGTTTATCTCCCCCTTCCAGTGTCCTCTGCGTGTCTCTATCCTACCTCTCGTTCATCTCTCCCTTCCAGTGTCCTCTGCGTGTCTCTATCCTACCTCTCGTTTATCTCCCCCTTCCAGTGTCCTCTGCGTGTCTCTATCCTACCTCTCGTTTATCTCCCCCTTTCAGTGTCCTCTGCGTGTCTCTATCCTACCTCTCGTTTATCTCCCCCTTCCAGTGTCCTCTGGGTATCTCTACCCTACCTCTCGTTCATCTCTCCCTTCCAGTGTCCTCTGGGTATCTCTATCCTACCTCTCGTTCATCTCTCCCTTCCAGTGTCCTCTGCGTGTCTCTATCCTACCTCTCGTTTATCTCTCCCTTCCAGTGTCCTCTGGGTGTCTCTATCCTACCTCTCGTTTATCTCTCCCTTCCAGTGTCCTCTGGGTGTCTCTATCCTACCTCTCGTTCATCTCCCCCTTCAGTGTCCTCTGGATGTCTCTATCCTACCTTTCGTTCATCTCTCCCTTCCAGTGTCCTCTGGGTGTCTCTATCCTACCTCTCGTTTATCTCCCCCTTCCAGTGTCCTCTGCGTGTCTCTATCCTACCTCTCGTTTATCTCCCCCTTCCAGTGTCCTCTGCGTGTCTCTATCCTACCTCTCGTTCATCTCTCCCTTCCAGTGTCCTCTGCGTGTCTCTATCCTACCTCTCGTTTATCTCCCCTTCCAGTGTCCTCTGCGTGTCTCTATCCTACCTCTCGTTTATCTCTCCCTTCCAGTGTCCGCTGCGTGTCTCTATCCTACCTCTCGTTTATCTCTCCCTTCCAGTGTCCTCTGCGTGTCTCTATCCTACCTCTCGTTTATCTCTCCCTTCCAGTGTCCTCTGGGTGTCTCTATCCTACCTCTCGTTTATCTCTCCCTTCCAGTGTCCTCTGGGTGTCTCTATCCTACCTCTCGTCCATCTCTCCCATCCAGTGTCCTCTGCGTGTCTCTATCCTACCTCTCGTTTATCTCTCCCTTCCAGTGTCCTCTGTGTGTCTCTATCCTACCTCTCGTTTATCTCTCCCTTCCAGTGTCCTCTGCGTGTCTCTATCCTACCTCTCGTTTATCTCTCCCTTCCAGTGTCCGCTGCGCGTCTCTATCCTACCTCTCGTTTATCTCTCCCTTCCAGTGTCCTCTGCGTGTCTCTATCCTACCTCTCGTTTATCTCTCCCTTCCAGTGTCCTCTGGGTGTCTCAATCCTACCTCTCGTTTATCTCTCCCTTCCAGTGTCCTCTGGGTGTCTCTATCCTACCTCTCGTTCATCTCCCCCTTCCAGTGTCCTCTGGATGTCTCTATCCTACCTTTCGTTCATCTCTCCCTTCCAGTGTCCTCTGGGTGTCTCTATCCTACCTCTCGTTTATCTCCCCCTTCCAGTGTCCTCTGCGTGTCTCTATCCTACCTCTCGTTTATCTCCCCCTTCCAGTGTCCTCTGCGTGTCTCTATCCTACCTCTCGTTCATCTCTCCCTTCCAGTGTCCTCTGCGTGTCTCTATCCTACCTCTCGTTTATCTCCCCTTCCAGTGTCCTCTGCGTGTCTCTATCCTACCTCTCGTTTATCTCTCCCTTCCAGTGTCCGCTGCGTGTCTCTATCCTACCTCTCGTTTATCTCTCCCTTCCAGTGTCCTCTGGGTGTCTCTATCCTACCTCTCGTTTATCTCTCCCTTCCAGTGTCCTCTGGTGTCTCTATCCTACCTCTCGTTCATCTCCCCCTTCCAGTGTCCTCTGGATGTCTCTAACCTACCTTTCGTTCATCTCTCCCTTCCAGTGTCCTCTGGGTGTCTCTATCCTACCTCTCGTTTATCTCCCCCTTCCAGTGTCCTCTGCGTGTCTCTATCCTACCTCTCATTTATCTCCCCCTTCCAGTGTCCTCTGCGTGTCTCTATCCTACCTCTCGTTCATCTCTCCCTTCCAGTGTCCTCTGCGTGTCTCTATCCTACCTCTCGTTTATCTCCCCCTTCCAGTGTCCTCTGCGTGTCTCTATCCTACCTCTCGTTTATCTCCCCCTTCCAGTGTCCTCTGCGTGTCTCTATCCTACCTCTCGTTTATCTCCCCCTTCCAGTGTCCTCTGCGTGTCTCTATCCTACCTCTCGTTTATCTCCCCTTCCAGTGTCCTCTGCGTGTCTCTATCCTACCTCTCGTTTATCTCCCCCTTCCAGTGTCCTCTGCGTGTCTCTATCCTACCTCTCGTTTATCTCCCCCTTCCAGTGTCCTCTGGGTGTCTCTATCCTACCTCTCGTTTATCTCCCCCTTCCAGTGTTCTCTGCGTGTCTCTATCCTACCTCTCGTTTATCTCCCCATTCCAGTGTCCTCTGCGTGTCTCTATCCACCTCTCGTTTATCTCCCCCTTCCAGTGTCCTCTGCGTGTCTCTATCCTACCTCTCGTTTATCTCCCCCTTCCAGTGTCCTCTGCGTGTCTCTATCCTACCTCTCGTTTATCTCCCCCTTCCAGTGTCCTCTGCGTGTCTCTATCCTACCTCTCGTTTATCTCCCCCTTCCAGTGTCCTCTGCGTGTCTCTATCCTACCTCTCGTTCATCTCTCCCTTCCAGTGTCCTCTGGGTATCTCTATCCTACCTCTCGTTCATCTCTCCCTTCCTGTGTCCTCTGGGTATCTCTATCCTACCTCTCGTTCATCTCTCCCTTCCAGTGTCCTCTGGGTATCTCTCCCTTCCAGTGTCCTCTGCGTGTCTCTATCCTACCTCTCGTTCATCTCTCCCTTCCAGTGTCCTCTGGGTATCTCTATCCTACCTCTCGTTTATCTCCCCCTTTCAGTGTCCTCTGCGTGTCTTTATCCTACCTCTCGTTTATCTCCCCCTTCCAGTGTCCTCTGGGTATCTCTACCCTACCTCTCGTTCATCTCTCCCTTCCAGTGTCCTCTGGGTATCTCTATCCTACCTCTCGTTCATCTCTCCCTTCCAGTGTCCTCTGCGTGTCTCTATCCTACCTCTCGTTTATCTCTCCCTTCCAGTGTCCTCTGGGTGTCTCTATCCTACCTCTCGTTTATCTCTCCCTTCCAGTGTCCTCTGGGTGTCTCTATCCTACCTCTCGTTCATCTCCCCCTTCCAGTGTCCTCTGGATGTCTCTATCCTACCTTTCGTTCATCTCTCCCTTCCAGTGTCCTCTGGGTGTCTCTATCCTACCTCTCGTTTATCTCCCCCTTCCAGTGTCCTCTGCGTGTCTCTATCCTACCTCTCGTTTATCTCCCCCTTCCAGTGTCCTCTGCGTGTCTCTATCCTACCTCTCGTTCATCTCTCCCTTCCAGTGTCCTCTGCGTGTCTCTATCCTACCTCTCGTTTATCTCCCCCTTCCAGTGTCCTCTGCGTGTCTCTATCCTACCTCTCGTTTATCTCCCCCTTCCAGTGTCCTCTGGGTATCTCTACCCTACCTCTCGTTCATCTCTCCCTTCCAGTGTCCTCTGGGTATCTCTATCCTACCTCTCGTTCATCTCTCCCTTCCAGTGTCCTCTGCGTGTCTCTATCCTACCTCTCGTTTATCTCTCCCTTCCAGTGTCCTCTGGGTGTCTCTATCCTACCTCTCGTTTATCTCTCCCTTCCAGTGTCCTCTGGGTGTCTCTATCCTACCTCTCGTTCATCTCCCCCTTCCAGTGTCCTCTGGATGTCTCTATCCTACCTTTCGTTCATCTCTCCCTTCCAGTGTCCTCTGGGTGTCTCTATCCTACCTCTCGTTTATCTCCCCCTTCCAGTGTCCTCTGCGTGTCTCTATCCTACCTCTCGTTTATCTCCCCCTTCCAGTGTCCTCTGCGTGTCTCTATCCTACCTCTCGTTCATCTCTCCCTTCCAGTGTCCTCTGCGTGTCTCTATCCTACCTCTCGTTTATCTCCCCCTTCCAGTGTCCTCTGCGTGTCTCTATCCTACCTCTCGTTTATCTCTCCCTTCCAGTGTCCGCTGCGTGTCTCTATCCTACCTCTCGTTTATCTCTCCCTTCCAGTGTCCTCTGCGTGTCTCTATCCTACCTCTCGTTTATCTCTCCCTTCCAGTGTCCTCTGGGTGTCTCTATCCTACCTCTCGTTTATCTCTCCCTTCCAGTGTCCTCTGGGTGTCTCTATCCTACCTCTCGTCCATCTCTCCCATCCAGTGTCCTCTGCGTGTCTCTATCCTACCTCTCGTTTATCTCTCCCTTCCAGTGTCCTCTGTGTGTCTCTATCCTACCTCTCGTTTATCTCTCCCTTCCAGTGTCCTCTGCGTGTCTCTATCCTACCTCTCGTTTATCTCTCCCTTCCAGTGTCCGCTGCGCGTCTCTATCCTACCTCTCGTTTATCTCTCCCTTCCAGTGTCCTCTGCGTGTCTCTATCCTACCTCTCGTTTATCTCTCCCTTCCAGTGTCCTCTGGGTGTCTCAATCCTACCTCTCGTTTATCTCTCCCTTCCAGTGTCCTCTGGGTGTCTCTATCCTACCTCTCGTTCATCTCCCCCTTCCAGTTTCCTCTGGATGTCTCTATCCTACCTTTCGTTCATCTCTCCCTTCCAGTGTCCTCTGGGTGTCTCTATCCTACCTCTCGTTTATCTCCCCCTTCCAGTGTCCTCTGCGTGTCTCTATCCTACCTCTCGTTTATCTCCCCCTTCCAGTGTCCTCTGCGTGTCTCTATCCTACCTCTCGTTCATCTCTCCCTTCCAGTGTCCTCTGCGTGTCTCTATCCTACCTCTCGTTTATCTCCCCCTTCCAGTGTCCTCTGCGTGTCTCTATCCTACCTCTCGTTTATCTCTCCCTTCCAGTGTCCGCTGCGTGTCTCTATCCTACCTCTCGTTTATCTCTCCCTTCCAGTGTCCTCTGGGTGTCTCTATCCTACCTCTCGTTTATCTCTCCCTTCCAGTGTCCTCTGGGTGTCTCTATCCTACCTCTCGTTCATCTCCCCCTTCCAGTGTCCTCTGGATGTCTCTAACCTACCTTTCGTTCATCTCTCCCTTCCAGTGTCCTCTGGGTGTCTCTATCCTACCTCTCGTTTATCTCCCCCTTCCAGTGTCCTCTGCGTGTCTCTATCCTACCTCTCATTTATCTCCCCCTTCCAGTGTCCTCTGCGTGTCTCTATCCTACCTCTCGTTCATCTCTCCCTTCCAGTGTCCTCTGCGTGTCTCTATCCTACCTCTCGTTTATCTCCCCCTTCCAGTGTCCTCTGCGTGTCTCTATCCTACCTCTCGTTTATCTCCCCCTTCCAGTGTCCTCTGCGTGTCTCTATCCTACCTCTCGTTTATCTCCCCCTTCCAGTGTCCTCTGCGTGTCTCTATCCTACCTCTCGTTTATCTCCCCCTTCCAGTGTCCTCTGCGTGTCTCTATCCTACCTCTCGTTTATCTCCCCCTTCCAGTGTCCTCTGCGTGTCTCTATCCTACCTCTCGTTTATCTCCCCTTCCAGTGTCCTCTGGGTGTCTCTATCCTACCTCTCGTTTATCTCCCCCTTCCAGTGTTCTCTGCGTGTCTCTATCCTACCTCTCGTTTATCTCCCCATTCCAGTGTCCTCTGCGTGTCTCTATCCACCTCTCGTTTATCTCCCCCTTCCAGTGTCCTCTGCGTGTCTCTATCCTACCTCTCGTTTATCTCCCCCTTCCAGTGTCCTCTGCGTGTCTCTATCCTACCTCTCGTTTATCTCCCCCTTCCAGTGTCCTCTGCGTGTCTCTATCCTACCTCTCGTTTATCTCCCCCTTCCAGTGTCCTCTGCGTGTCTCTATCCTACCTCTCGTTCATCTCTCCCTTCCAGTGTCCTCTGGGTATCTCTATCCTACCTCTCGTTCATCTCTCCCTTCCTGTGTCCTCTGGGTATCTCTATCCTACCTCTCGTTCATCTCTCCCTTCCAGTGTCCTCTGGGTATCTCTCCCTTCCAGTGTCCTCTGCGTGTCTCTATCCTACCTCTCGTTCATCTCTCCCTTCCAGTGTCCTCTGGGTATCTCTATCCTACCTCTCGTTTATCTCCCCCTTTCAGTGTCCTCTGCGTGTCTTTATCCTACCTCTCGTTTATCTCCCCCTTCCAGTGTCCTCTGGGTATCTCTACCCTACCTCTCGTTCATCTCTCCCTTCCAGTGTCCTCTGGGTATCTCTATCCTACCTCTCGTTCATCTCTCCCTTCCAGTGTCCTCTGCGTGTCTCTATCCTACCTCTCGTTTATCTCTCCCTTCCAGTGTCCTCTGGGTGTCTCTATCCTACCTCTCGTTTATCTCTCCCTTCCAGTGTCCTCTGGGTGTCTCTATCCTACCTCTCGTTCATCTCCCCCTTCCAGTGTCCTCTGGATGTCTCTATCCTACCTTTCGTTCATCTCTCCCTTCCAGTGTCCTCTGGGTGTCTCTATCCTACCTCTCGTTTATCTCCCCCTTCCAGTGTCCTCTGCGTGTCTCTATCCTACCTCTCGTTTATCTCCCCCTTCCAGTGTCCTCTGCGTGTCTCTATCCTACCTCTCGTTCATCTCTCCCTTCCAGTGTCCTCTGCGTGTCTCTATCCTACCTCTCGTTTATCTCCCCCTTCCAGTGTCCTCTGCGTGTCTCTATCCTACCTCTCGTTTATCTCTCCCTTCCAGTGTCCGCTGCGTGTCTCTATCCTACCTCTCGTTTATCTCTCCCTTCCAGTGTCCTCTGCGTGTCTCTATCCTACCTCTCGTTTATCTCTCCCTTCCAGTGTCCTCTGGGTGTCTCTATCCTACCTCTCGTTTATCTCTCCCTTCCAGTGTCCTCTGGGTGTCTCTATCCTACCTCTCGTCCATCTCTCCCATCCAGTGTCCTCTGCGTGTCTCTATCCTACCTCTCGTTTATCTCTCCCTTCCAGTGTCCTCTGTGTGTCTCTATCCTACCTCTCGTTTATCTCTCCCTTCCAGTGTCCTCTGCGTGTCTCTATCCTACCTCTCGTTTATCTCTCCCTTCCAGTGTCCGCTGCGTGTCTCTATCCTACCTCTCGTTTATCTCTCCCTTCCAGTGTCCTCTGCGTGTCTCTATCCTACCTCTCGTTTATCTCTCCCTTCCAGTGTCCTCTGCGTGTCTCTATCCTACCTCTCGTTTATCTCTCCCTTCCAGTGTCCTCTGGGTGTCTCTATCCTACCTCTCGTTCATCTCCCCCTTCCAGTGTCCTCTGGATGTCTCTATCCTACCTTTCGTTCATCTCTCCCTTCCAGTGTCCTCTGGGTGTCTCTATCCTACCTCTCGTTTATCTCCCCCTTCCAGTGTCCTCTGCGTGTCTCTATCCTACCTCTCGTTTATCTCCCCCTTCCAGTGTCCTCTGCGTGTCTCTATCCTACCTCTCGTTCATCTCTCCCTTCCAGTGTCCTCTGCGTGTCTCTATCCTACTCTCGTTTATCTCCCCCTTCCAGTGTCCTCTGCGTGTCTCTATCCTACCTCTCGTTTATCTCTCCCTTCCAGTGTCCGCTGCGTGTCTCTATCCTACCTCTCGTTTATCTCTCCCTTCCAGTGTCCTCTGCGTGTCTCTATCCTACCTCTCGTTTATCTCTCCCTTCCAGTGTCCTCTGGGTGTCTCTATCCTACCTCTCGTTTATCTCTCCCTTCCAGTGTCCTCTGGGTGTCTCTATCCTACCTCTCGTTCATCTCCCCCTTCCAGTGTCCTCTGGATGTCTCTAACCTACCTTTCGTTCATCTCTCCCTTCCAGTGTCCTCTGGGTGTCTCTATCCTACCTCTCGTTTATCTCCCCCTTCCAGTGTCCTCTGCGTGTCTCTATCCTACCTCTCGTTTATCTCCCCCTTCCAGTGTCCTCTGCGTGTCTCTATCCTACCTCTCGTTCATCTCTCCCTTCCAGTGTCCTCTGCGTGTCTCTATCCTACCTCTCGTTTATCTCCCCCTTCCAGTGTCCTCTGCGTGTCTCTATCCTACCTCTCGTTTATCTCCCCCTTCCAGTGTCCTCTGCGTGTCTCTATCCTACCTCTCGTTTATCTCCCCCTTCCAGTGTCCTCTGCGTGTCTCTATCCTACCTCTCGTTTATCTCCCCCTTCCAGTGTCCTCTGCGTGTCTCTATCCTACCTCTCGTTTATCTCCCCCTTCCAGTGTCCTCTGGTGTCTCTATCCTACCTCTCGTTTATCTCCCCCTTCCAGTGTTCTCTGCGTGTCTCTATCCTACCTCTCGTTTATCTCCCCATTCCAGTGTCCTCTGCGTGTCTCTATCCACCTCTCGTTTATCTCCCCCTTCCAGTGTCCTCTGCGTGTCTCTATCCTACCTCTCGTTTATCTCCCCCTTCCAGTGTCCTCTGCGTGTCTCTATCCTACCTCTCTACCTCCTCGTCTCTATCCTATCTCCCCCTTCCAGTGTCCTCTGCGTGTCTCTATCCTACCTCTCGTTTATCTCCCCCTTCCAGTGTCTTCTGCGTGTCTCTATCCTACCTCTCGTTCATTTCTCCCTTCCAGTGTCCTCTGGGTATCTCTATCCTACCTCTCGTTCATCTCTCCCTTCCTGTGTCCTCTGGGTATCTCTATCCTACCTCTCGTTCATCTCTCCCTTCCAGTGTCCTCTGGGTATCTCTCCCTTCCAGTGTCCTCTGGGTATCTCTATCCTACCTCTCGTTCATCTCTCCCTTCCTGTGTCCTCTGCGTGTCTCTATCCTACCTCTCGTTCATCTCTCCCTTCCTGTGTCCTCTGGGTGTCTCTATCCTACCTCTCGTTCATCTCTCCCTTCCAGTGTCCTCTGGGTGTCTCTATCCTACCTCTCGTTCATCGCCCCCTTCCAGTGTCCTCTGGGTGTCTCTATCCTACCTCTCGTTCATCTCCCCCTTCCAGTGTCCTCTGGGTATCTCTATCCTACCTCTCGTTCATCTCTCCCTTCCAGTGTCCTCTGGGTATCTCTACCCTACCTCTCGTTTATCTCTCCCTTCCAGTGTCCTCTGGGTATCTCTATCCTACCTCTCGTTCATCTCTCCCTTCCTGTGTCCTCTGCGTGTCTCTATCCTACCTCTCGTTCATCTCTCCCTTCCAGTGTCCTCTGGGTGTCTCTATCCTACCTCTCGTTCATCTCTCCCTTCCAGTGTCCTCTGCGTGTCTCTATCCTACCTCTCGTTCATCTCTCCCTTCCAGTGTCCTCTGGGTGTCTCTATCCTACCTCTCGTTCATCTCTCCCTTCCAGTGTCCTCTGGGTGTCTCTATCCTACCTCTCGTTCATCTCTCCCTTCCAGTGTCCTCTGGGTGTCTCAATCCTACCTCTCGTTCATCTCTCCCTTCTAGTGTCCTCTGGGTGTCTCTATCCTACCTCTCGTTTATCTCCCCCTTCCAGTGTCCTCTGCGTGTCTCTATCCTACCTCTCGTTCATCTCTCCCTTCCAGTGTCCTCTGCGTGTCTCTATCCTACCTCTCGTTCATCTCTCCCTTCCAGTGTCCTCTGCGTGTCTCTATCCTACCTCTCGTTCATCTCCCCCTTCCAGTGTCCTCTGCGTGTCTCTATCCTACCTCTCGTTCATCTCTCCCTTCCAGTGTCCTCTGCGTGTCTCTATCCTACCTCTCGTTCATCTCTCCCTTCCAGTGTCCTCTGGGTGTCTCTATCCTACCTCTCGTTCATCTTTCCCTTCTAGTGTCCTCTGGGTGTCTCTATCCTACCTCTCGTTTATCTCTCCCTTCTAGTGTCCTCTGGGTGTCCTCTGGATGTCTCTATCCTACCTCTCGTTTATCTCCCCCTTCCAGTGTCCTCTGGGTGTCTCTATCCTACCTCTCGTTCATCTCTCCCTTCCAGTGTCCTCTGTGTGTCTCTATCCTACCTCTCATTCATCTCTCCCTTCCAGTGTCCTCTGGGTGTCTCTATCCTACCTCTCGTTCACCTCTCCCTTCCAGTGTCCTCTGGGTGTCTCTATCCTACCTCTCGTTCATCTCTCCCTTCCAGTGTCCTCTGGGTGTCTCTATCCTACCTCTCGTTCATCTCCCCCTTCCAGTGTCCTCTGGGTGTCTCTATCCTACCTCTCGTTCATCTCTCCCTTCCAGTGTCCTCTGGGTGTCTCTATCCTACCTCTCGTTCATCTCCCCCTTCCAGTGTCCTCTGCGTGTCTCTATCCTACCTCTCGTTCATCTCTCCCTTCCTGTGTCCTCTGCGTGTCTCTATCCTACCTCTCATTCATCTCTCCCTTCCAGTGTCCTCTGGGTGTCTCTATCCTACCTGTCATTCACCTCTCCCTTCCACAGTCCACAGGTTTTCTTAAGGTTACCTCTTTTTGAACTCTCCTTTCTAGAATCCACTGAATGACGGTATGTATGATTGTTTCTTGGGTTTTTCTAGGCACCTAACCTATTCACCACCACCTCCAGCCTGCTATCACTGTGTACATATTGCTCTTGTTTGTACCTCTCCAGCAGTTCGTGAGTGAAGATTTTCTCTGGCTATAGCTTCCTCTTAGCTTGCCCCATGTATATTCCAAGAAATGACAAGAATCTTGACGTTTCTATTTCTTCCATTCCCCAGCATTGGGTTCTCGTTTGTTCCCTTTGCATTTGATTTATCTTTCTTCATATTCCTCTCGCATCCTCCTTCCTCATCCCAATGAAAGGGCGTTAAGTGAGTGGAACTTTTGTAGGGTTTATGAATTTTTATTTTAATTCGTTAGCGTTCAGTGACTATGAATTTAGCCATTAGCAAGTCATCTCAAACATCCCATAGTTTGTTTGTAACTTGCCTATTTTTGGAACCTGAATTAAAGTCTTAATTCCCTGCGCTGTTCATATGTTCGATGGAAAGACTGGCTTGAGATTTACATTTTATTTGTGTAGCTCTTAGATCACTGACAGCCGCGATATCTTGTAACTTTCAGCTCAACACATCCAACTTCAGCACACGACACGTTCATGAGCATCAAGCTGGTTAACTATTTAAATCCACATAAAACAGCAGAAACTGTACAACTCTCCTACATTATTTGGCTTTCCTTTTTCTGCCATTATCTATTCATTATCTATTCAGACAACATGATAAGTTTTCATCTGCGGTTTTAAAAGGACAAGATCAGAAATGTTATTTTTGACAGCAGTTCAGATTGACTCTTTCGATTCGCTGACTTTATTTTTGGAAGAGAATCGTTGACAGTAGACATATAAATGAAAAGATGATTAGAGGCCACATTGATGGGATTTCTCAGAAAAATGTTGAGAGTTTCCTGCACAGTTAAAAGAGAAAACGAGGAAATTCTCAAAGAAGTCAACACAAAAAAGGGAGTTCCTAAGAAACATCAGAAAGAAACAATCAACATTTTTCAAGAACATCATAAGAAAGGGAAAGTTGGAATACTTGGTTACAACTGACAACATAAATGGAAAAAGAGATTGCGGATGACAAAGAGAGAAGATACTGGACAGCTTGGAATCATGGCACGAAAAGCAGTCAACAACAGAATTGATGCGATGCAGTGTGGATAGAATTCTGATCGACGGTTTCCTGATTCACCCCGCCTTAAATGGGTACCGGATTTTTTTTTGAGGGGAAAGTAAAGCGGCTCGGGCGTAATACCGACCATATTGCAGCAAAAGTAAAATGTTGATGATCCATAAAAATTATGGTCACTAACACCATATTCCCTGATCGCCACTTGGCATGACGGGACTCTTTACTTATTTTTATTGTGGATATACAAATGTGACAGGACATGATCGCCTACACAACCGGGTTGGTACATGACGATGATGACTTTTTTTTCATGTGTGCACTTGCGTGCGCTTGTGTGTATTTTAAGATGGGAAACGTTAAAAGCAAACATCGTTTACATATCTGTTTTAATATAACAGCAAGAAGTAAAAAGAAGACCGTGAATGAGACAAACATGTTTATGTGTATCTGTTACATTCACATCAGTCAGGCCACACCTGATCAAGTTCCACACCCCATTTCACTGGATGAATAAGGAAACAGACTTACTTGTCAATGAGTAAGAATAGCAAAGCTTGGGGTCTGGGTGATCAAATTAGAGGTAAGACCTCTGTCTCTGGGCAAGAAAGGCAAAGGTTCAAACTCTTCAAATCCGGGTTTTACTTATGGCTGTAGCCTCCACTATTTGTGAGTAGTAAGTTCTCACTAGCACAATATAGATGTATCAAGGGAATGAAAGGTCGGGCCGCTTGACAAGAAAGAAACAGCTCAACACAATACACCCAGCTATCAACAAAATATACACGCAGCTATCAACAAAATATACACGCAGCTATCAACAAAATATACACCCAGCTATCAACAAAATATACACCCAGCTATCAACAAAATATACACCCAGCTATCAACAAAATATACACGCAGCTATCAACAAAATATACACGTAGCTATCAACAAATATACACGCAGCTATCAACAAAATATACACCCAGCTATCAACAAAATATACACGCAGCTATCAACAAAATATACACCCAGCTATCAACAAAATATACACGTAGCTATCAACAAAATATACACCCAGCTATCAACAAAATATACACGCAGCTATCAACAAAATATACACCCAGCTATCAACAAAATATACACCCAGCTATCAACAAAATATACACCCAGCTATCAACAAAATATACACCCAGCTATCAACAAAATATACACCCAGCTATCAACAAAATATACACCCAGCTATCAACAAAATATACACCCAGCTATCAACAAAATATACACCCAGCTATCAACAAAATATACACCCAGCTATCAACAAAATATACACCCAGCTATCAACAAAATATACACCCAGCTATCAACAAAATATACACCCAGCTATCAACAAAATATACACGTAGCTATCAACAAAATATACACCCAGCTATCAACAAAATATACACGCAGCTATCAACAAAATATACACCCAGCTATCAACAAAATATACACCCAGCTATCAACAAAATATACACCCAGCTATCAACAAAATATACACGCAGCTATCAACAAAATATACACGTAGCTATCAACAAAATATACACGCAGCTATCAACAAAATATACACGCAGCTATCAACAAAATATACACGCAGCTATCAACAAAATATACACCCAGCTATCAACAAAATATACACGTAGCTATCAACAAAATATACACGTAGCTATCAACAAAATATACACGTAGCTATCAACAAAATATACACGTAGCTATCAACAAAATATACACCCAGCTATCAACAAAATATACACCCAGCTATCAACAAAATATACACGTAGCTATCAACAAAATATACACCCAGCTATCAACAAAATATACACGCAGCTATCAACAAAATATACACGTAGCTATCAACAAAATATACACCCAGCTATCAACAAAATATACACGTAGCTATCAACAAAATATACACCCAGCTATCAACAAAATATACACCCAGCTATCAACAAAATATACACCCAGCTATCAACAAAATATACACCCAGCTATCAACAAAATATACACCCAGCTATCAACAAAATATACACGCAGCTATCAACAAAATATACACGTAGCTATCAACAAAATATACACCCAGCTATCAACAAAATATACACACAGCTATCAACAAAATATACACCCAGCTATCAACAAAATATACACCCAGCTATCAACAAAATATACACGTAGCTATCAACAAATATACACGTAGCTATCAACAAAATATACACCCAGCTATCAACAAAATATACACCCAGCTATCAACAAAATATACACGTAGCTATCAACAAAATATACACGTAGCTATCAACAAAATATACACGCAGCTATCAACAAAATATACACCCAGCTATCAACAAAATATACACCCAGCTATCAACAAAATATACACCCAGCTATCAACAAAATATACACGTAGCTATCAACAAAATATACACGTAGCTATCAACAAAATATACACCCAGCTATCAACAAAATATACACGTAGCTATCAACAAAATATACACGTAGCTATCAACAAAATATACACACAGCTATCAACAAAATATACACCCAGCTATCAACAAAATATACACGTAGCTATCAACAAAATATACACCCAGCTATCAACAAAATATACACGTAGCTATCAACAAACTATACACCCAGCTATCAACAAACTATACACCCAGCTATCAACAAACTATACACCCAGCTATCAACAAACTATACACCCAGCTATCAACAAACTATACACCCAGCTATCAACAAACTATACACCCAGCTATCAACAAACTATACACCCAGCTATCAACAAAATATACACCCAGCTATCAATAAACTATACACCCAGCTATCAACAAACTATACACGCAGCTATCAACAAAATATACACCCAGCTATCGACAAACTATACACCCAGCTATCGACAAACTATACACGCAGCTATTGACAAACTATACACGCAGCTATCGACAAACTATACACCCAGCTATCAACAAACTATACACCTAGATATCAACAAACTACACACCCAGCTATCAACAAAATATACACGCAGCTATCAACAAACTATACACCCAGCTATCAACAAACTATACACCCAGCTATCAACAAACTACACACCCAGCTATCAACAAAATATACACCCAGCTATCGACAATCTATACACCCAGCTATCGACAAACTATACACGCAGCTATCGGCAAACTATACACCCAGCTATCAACAAACTATACACCCAGCTATCAACAAACTATACACCCAGCTATCAACAAACTATACACCCAGCTATCAACAAACTATACACCCAGCTATCAACAAACTATACACGCAGCTATCAACAAAATATACACCCAGCTATCAACAAACTATACACCCAGCTATCAACAAACTATACACGCAGCTATCAACAAAATATACACGCAGCTATCAACAATCTATACACCCAGCTATCAATAAACTATACACCCAGCTATCAACAAAATATACACCCAGCTATCAACAAACTATACACCCAGCTATCAATAAACTATACACCCAGCTATCAACAATCTATACACCCAGCTATCAACAAACTATACAACCAGCTATCAACAAACTATACATCCAAATATCCACAAACTATACACGCAGCTATTGGCAAACTATACAACCAGCTATCAACAAACTATACACGCAGCTATCGGCAAACTATACACTCAGATATCAACAAACTATACACCCAGCTATCAACAAACTATACATCCAAATATCAACAAACTATACACGCAGCTATTGGCAAACTATACACCCAGGTATCAACAAACTATACACCCAGCTATCAATAAACTATACACCCAGCTATCAATAAACTATACACCCAGCTATCAATAAACTATACACCCAGCTATCAATAATCTATACACCCAGCTATCAATAAACTATACACCCAGCTATTAATAAACTATACACCCAGCTATCAATAAACTATACATGCAGCTATCAATAAACTATACACCCAGCTATCAATAAACTATACATGCAGCTATCAACAAACTATACACCCAGCTATCAATAAACTATACACCCAGCTATCAATAAACTATACATGCAGCTATCAACAAACTATACACCCAGCTATCAATAAACTATACACGCAGCTATCAATAAACTATACACCCAGCTATCAACAAACTATACACCCAGCTATCAATAAACTATACACCCAGCTATCAATAAACTATACACCCAGCTATCAATAAACTATACATGCAGCTATCAACAAACTATACACCCAGCTATCAATAAACTATACACGCAGCTATCAACAAACTATACACCCAGCTATCAATAAACTATACACCCAGCTATCAATAAACTATACACCCAGCTATCAATAAACTATACATGCAGCTATCAATAAACTATACACGCAGCTATCAATAAACTATACACGCAGCTATCAACAAACTATACACCCAGCTATCAATAAACTATACACGCAGCTATCAACAAACTATACAACCAGCTATCAACAAACTATACACGCAGCTATCAACAAATTCTCATGGATGACGATGGGCGAATGCTAGAAACGTTGGGAAAAGTGATGGCAGAGAGGAAATGAATCTATAAAATGTGTGATGCCTCAATCTCTGTACCACATTAGATGTTTTTCTGGCGATTCCTTACATTTATGCTCAACTGTAACTGACTACACCGCCACTAAACAAGACATTAAATGTCATCCACTCATGTGTCTTATGTTTGCCAAAAGCTAATACCATTTATAATGAATACTATTTGGAGAAAGAAACATGTGTCAAATGTTTGTCAAAAGCTGAAAGAATTTTTAGTGAATATTAGTTGGAGAAAGAAAAATAATGAACCCTAGCAATTATAGGAAAACTTACATACAGAACATTGTAAGGTGAGATAAAAGTTGATTTAAGAAGTTGAACTGCCGTGAAGCACAAGTTTCGGCCCTTATTTTCACGAAAAGGGGGGTGAGAGAGGAGGGGGCACTTGAATCATGCATCTCCGATATCTTCCACTTGTAGCGTTTCTGAGCTGGAGTCAAAGGACTATATCCAGGTCCCAGAAACAGGTACAATTCAGCACCTCGTTAGGCTATTTACTGTAAATCTTTGTACCAAAGTAACAGTCAGTCCAACTGTAAAATCATTGCAACCGCTTCAGCCGGATCAAGCAGTAGAGACCGACACTTTGAGCTATGTTTGAGAACAAAATCTGTATTTTGCAAGGTCGGTTACCACCCTTCGCAGAGTGCTCCAGATCTGGCATAAAAGTTGCATCATCTAAACAGGTAATGGTGAAGGAGCTCATCATGACCAGACTGCTGATAATTCTGGACATCTGCAATCACAAACTCTATTACATGCTTGACACTAGCTTGGAAGGTATGCCTGAACAGAGTTAAGATAGAAGACATGAACATATTCCCATAGTCATTTTTTAACAAAATTCTTTGTATCAACGACACTGTATTCTACTTGTTATAGCTACAAGCTTCTTCATTTTGACATATTACATTCTAATTGTCATAGCAACAAACACCTTCATATCAACACATTACTTTCTAATTGTCATAGCCACAAATATAGCATGTAAAACATTCTACTTTTCATAGCTATAAAGAACTTATTATTTAAGACACTACAATTTACTTGTTATAATAACAAACATCTTCATATGAAAGACATTACAATCTCTTCCCTACAGGGGATCTGCAGACAAATCTGGAACTTTCCAGTCGATTGACCAACATAGAGCATGGGTTTACTAATCCCATTGCGATCACAAGGTTGCCAGACTTATAAAGTAGATCGGTAAATGGAAAACTAGGGTACACTCCGCATAAAGTAGATTGGCAAATGGAAAACTAGGGTACACTCCGCATAAAGTAGATTGGCAAATGGAAAACTAGGGTACACTCAGTATAAAGTAGTTTGGTAAAACTAGGGTATACTCTCTGTATAAAGTAGTTCGATAAATGGAGAACTAGAGTATACTCTCTGTATAAAGTAGTTTGGTAAATGGAGAACTAGAGTATACTCTCTGTATAAAGTAGTTTGGTAAATGGAGAACTAGAGTATACTCTCTGTATAAAGTAGTTTGGTAAATGGAGAACTAAAGTATACCTTCTGTATAAAGTAGTTCGGTAAATGGAGAACTAGGGTATACTCTCTGTATAAAGTAGTTTGGTAAATGGAGAACTAGAGTATACTCTCTGTATAAAGTAGTTTGGTAAATGGAGAACTAGAGTATACTCTCTGTATAAAGTAGTTTGGTAAATGGAGAACTAGAGTATACTCTCTGTATAAAGTAGTTCGGTAAATGGAGAACTAAAGTATACCTTCTGTATAAAGTAGTTTGGTAAATGGAGAACTAGAGTATACTCTCTGTATAAAGTAGTTTGGTAAATGGAGAACTAGAGTATACTCTCTGTATAAAGTAGTTCGGTAAATGGAGAACTAAAGTATACCTTCTGTATAAAGTAGTTTGGTAAATGGAGAACTAGAGTATACTCTCTGTATAAAGTAGTTCGGTAAATGTAGAACTAAAGTATACCTTCTGTATAAAGTAGTTCGGTAAATGGAGAACTAGGGTATATTCTCTGTATAAGTAGTTCGGTAAATGGAGAACTAGAGTATATTCTCTGTATAAAGTAGTTCGGTAAAAAAACTAGGTATATTCTCTGTATAAAGTAGTTTGGTAAATGAAGAACTAGGGTACACTCTCCGTATAAAGTAGTTTCGTAATGGAGAACTAGGGTACACTCTCTGTATAAGGTAGTTTGGTAAATGGAAAACTAGGGTACACTCTCCGTATAAAGTAGTTGGTAAATGAAGAACTAGGTACACTCTCCGTATAAAGTAGTTTGGTAAATGAAGAACTAGGGTACACTCTCTGTATAAGGTAGTTTGGTAAATGGAAAACTAGGGTACACTCTCCGTATAAAGTAGTTCAGTAAAACTAGGATATACTCTCTGTATAAAGTAGTTCAGTAAAACTAGGATATACTCTCTGTATAAAGTAGTTCAGTAAAACTAGGATATACTCTCTGTATAAAGTAGTTCAGTAAAACTAGGGTATACTCTCTGTAAGAAGTAGTTCTGTAAATGGAGAACTAGGGTATACTCTCTGTATGAAGTAGTTCGGTAAATGGAAAACTATTAAATACTCTTTATAAAAAGTAGTTCGGTAAATGGAAAAACTAGGATATACTCTCTTTATAGAGGAAATCAGCAATATCTTTACCAAAACAACACGGACAGAAACAAGTGAAATTTTATTCTATCCAATAGCTTATATTTGTTTTCTGTAATAACTGGGCTGGAGCAAAACATAAATGTTTTTTTGTGTTTTATATATATATATATATATCTATTGCTCTTTCGAGCCGAAGACGGCACATAGGGCAGAACCGCAATCTCAAAAACAGAAACCTTGCGTGCTAAAATGGCACATATTGCAGACATCACTGCTTCTAAAAGATATATATATATATATATATATATATATATATATATATATATATATATATATATATATATATATATATACAGTCGAACCTGGTCTTAGGACCACCTGTTTAAAGCGTTTCCCTGGTTATAGGACCGGGTCTACAATTTCCCCGAGTTTTTTACTATATGCTAACACTGATTACGGCGCTCACCCGTATGACGCGACCAGAGACCAGGCTAATTAACCGCCGCCAATGTTATTTATCCCGTTTACGATGACCAGCCAGTCCTTCGTCTCGCTGGGAGCTATAAACGATCGACACAGGTGTCTACAGGTGTTGATGTTTTCCCGTATTTAGTGAGTCCCAGATTACAGTGGGACGTGTTACGTTTATCAGTCAATACTGGTGCAGACACAGATCTATGATTCGTGAAGTGACATCACTTCGCGGTTCCGTCTAGACCAGAGTAGACCATTGCGTGGCCCGTATAAATTACAGGAATTAACTAAAGAATTAGTCATTGCCCGCTTAGAGTGTATTCATGTACATGTACAGTATCTCAGTGAATTATTTTGTGGATTTTAAAAGTGTTACACACAATATAGGAAATGGCCAGTGTCAAAAGTGTAAAACCAAAAGCATTAACGCTGGAAGAACGAATATCAGTGATTCGACAAAATCAGCAAGGTAAAAGTTCGCGATTATTGGCAGAACAGTTTGGAGTGGGAAAGACACAGATTTTACGTACGTTAAAGAGAAAAGCCGAGTATATGAATGACTTTGAAAATAATGCACCAAGTATGAAAAGAAGGAATAGCAGGAAAACGGGAAATGAAGACATAAATACACTTTGTTGGAAATGGTGTCAATCAGCACTTGCACGAAAAATTCCGTTATCTGGGCCGATGATCAAAGAACGAGCTTTACAGTTTGCAAAAGAATTGGAAAACTCAGTCTTTAAAGCATCGAACGGCTGGTTAGAGGCCTTCATTAAAAGACACAATCTTGTGTTTGGTAAGCAATGTGGCGAAGTCGGTGATTCAGATATGAGTGCTGCGGCTGACTGGACTTCTAAATTATCCGAGATATGCTATGGTTACGCTGCTCAAGACATTTTTAATTTAGATGAAACCGGGTTATTTTTCAAAGCGACTACGGACAAAACATTTTTTGTCAAAGGAGAAAAATGCACTGGGGGTAAAAAAAGCAAAGAGCGAATAACAGTGATGCTATGCACTAACATGTTTGGGGGAACGAGAACCGGCTTTAGTGATTGGGAAAGCAGCTAACCCTAGGATTTTTAAAAACATCAACATAAACACACTGCCAGTGATTTACAGAAACAACAAAAAGGCATGGATGACTGCAGCTATATTTGAAGATTGGCTGAAAAGTTTTGACCGTAAGATGCAGAAAAAAAAGCGCCACATTATTTTATTTGTTGACAACGCTACCTGTCATCCCAAGATCGAACTACAGAATGTTAAGCTGCAGTTTCTGCCACCCAACACAACTGCATTAGTTCAACCCCTAGACCAGGGTGTCATTCAGACATTTAAATTAAAGTTTAGACAAAAACAGCTTCTACATCTTATCACAGTCATGGAATCAAACAAGGATGCTTCCGAAACCGAACTCATGAAACAGGTCAATTTACTGGATGTAGTCTACTGGATTGCTGCAGCATGGAAAGAAGTGGACAACTCAACCATCCTTAAGTGTTTCTGTAAAGCAGGTTTTCATTGTCCTGCTGAAACGCACGCATATTCTCTGACGCACATGGAATCTGCATCAAAGACCGACGTGCAAATTGTTTCTACTGCAATTTCTACTGCTTTGGATAACCTTTCAAAAGAATTGTTTGGATACCAATTGACAGACATCTCCATGATTGATTCAGGGCTCCAAACTTGCAACACAATAGAAACAAACTGGGATCTTCCTGCCACTGCAATTTTAGCTGCTGAGGATGTGAATAGTGAATCAGACAACGAACAAGATTCTACTGACATTGAGAAAACATACACTATCGCAGATGCACATAATGCTTTGGAGCTTCTGCGCACCTATTCAATAACAAACGGGAGATCTGACATACTAGACGTTATCATGGACTTGAGAGAAAAATTGAACTTATCGTTTATTTCATCTGTCAAACAACAGACTACCATATTGGATTTTTTTTCAAGTCAAAAGTGATACATGTACAGTATAAGTGGAATCTGTGTATGTGTGTTTTATTTTTGTGTGTTTAACTATCGTGTTTTATGAAAAGTGTCCAACCAGTGGCTATTGTAGACCGACATGTGCACTATGTTCTACTCATGGATTACGCTGATTTGCAGGTTAGTTTTCATAGTGCTTAGGATAAATTTTTTTTATCGCTCTATTTATTATGTGAAACCTGTGAGGCAGGACCACCTGTCCTATGGGACCAGTTTTTGAAAGTCCCGTGAATGGTCGCCTTAGACAGGTTCGACTGTATATATATATATATATATATATATATATATATATATATATATATATATATATATATATATATATATATATATATATATATATATATATATATATTACTAATATTATTAATATTACTATTACATGGTATTACTAATATGGTAAAACTAATACAAGGGGAACACACGTCACATGTTTTGTTATTACTAATACACGGTGAACACACGTCACATGTTTTTGTTATTACTAATACACGGTGAACACAGGTCATGTTTTCAAAATTACTCATAAACAGTGAACACAGGTCATATGTTTCAGTATTACTAATACACAGTGAACACAGGTCATATGTTTGGTTATTACTAATACATGGTGAACACATGTCACATGTTTTGTTATTACTAATACACGGTGAACACAGGTCATGTTTTCAAAATTACTCATAAATCGTGAACACAGGTCATATGTTTCAGTATTACTAATACACAGTGAACACAGGTCATGTTTTCAAAATTACTAATACACGGTGAACACAGGCCATATGTTTCGGTATTACTAATACACGGTGAACACAGGTCATATGTTTCAGTTTTACTAATGCATGGTGAACACATGTCATATGTTTCAGTTTTACTAATACACGGTGAACACAGGTCATATTTAATTGTTTTATTTAACACACACACACACACCCCCCCCCCCCTCACCACACCCCCATAATAAAACATTTCGCCCTGCCAGAATTCAAACTCACATTCTCCTAGTTTGAAGCCCGACAAGTTATTGACTCAGCCACCCACACTCCCCATACATACAACAACAACAAATATATAAGTGTATGTTTATGAGAACACATTGACAGATGAAGATTTACTCATAGATAAGCATATAGATACATTTATTCTAGGCATTCTCCGTCCGCTATATAATCACTTTTACCAAAACATACAAATATATAAGTTTATTCTTTCTCCGTTTATCCATCACAAAAATGATCACATTAGGCTGTGGAGAGAGTGGCTATAACACCAAGACAATGAGAAGTGAGTTCAAGACTTACCTTCCAAAGCGACAGCTGGGACCTGATGATGTCATTTATGAGGGTGTCACAAACATGAACCACTCCCCAACAAAAGTCAGGATTAAGATTCAAGAAAATAATAATCTTGCCATGCAACATTTTTGCAGATCGGTGAACTAATATGCTACTTTAAGACTGCACTGAGTAGTTGTGAAACACACACACACACATGCTTTAGAGAAGTATTGTTTGTTTGTTATTTATGCAGAGGATTGTTAGCTTTGCCTTTTTTTAAATCCAATATGATGTCAATTGTATGATTTTGAAGTCTGTGGACTTTTGTAGAGTGTGGAGTTTTGTAGTGTGTGGAGTTTTGTTGTGTGTGGACTTTGTTAGTGTGGACTTTTGTATGACAGAAAGTAGAACAAAGAAGATAATAATCTTAAACATACTTACCTTTCGAAGCTGTGACCGAGACCTGACGAAGTCCAGTGTGACTGTAGCTTGTGTGTTATCTTTGACCTTGAGTGGAACATCTCCATTAATCTGTTGATGTAAATAAGGAAATCAATTTTACAAATTAAAATCATCATGAAATAATCAAAATCTTAGAGAGTATAACTTGACCGTACCGACCTGGTATATTAACATATTCCTTACCACAGTGTTTAAGCCTGCCATTTTTAGTAAATTAAAAATATTTTTAAATGACATAACAGCAAATAAAAAGATGAAAATTAATATAAAACACATGATTTGTTTGGACAATTTTCCCGAAAGGTCGGAAAGAGGTTAAGTAACAGAAATACACGGTTTTAGTGGAGCAAAAACACTGCGGAAATATTGATACATTAATAGCCACAAAAACTAGCTCCAAGGTCTAACGCATCAGTAACTAGAGCCAGTTTTGTTAGCTCAAAGTACGGAATGTGTTAAAGAATGTGTATTGGCTACACAAAGCATCCACAATTCTATATATTTATTTCCTTTCGAGAGAAAAGACAATACATAAGACAGAAATTTTAGAGTCTCCAGGTCCAATGATCTATGCTTTCAAGTGTAAGACCTTGCACAGGAACCACATTGTATCCACAAGTTCCTGTTCTGTGTGAGCATCTTAAATTCTGTAAGGGAACTTATGTCTGCTGTTGTTGCTTTTTGCATCAGTGTTCTATTTAGTGTTTCTCTAGGTCAGCCTCTTATTATTCTACCTTCTTGTTTACATTTGATAGCTTGCTTTGAGATTCTCTTATCTCTTCTCATGACATGACCAACGTGTGACCATCTTCTTCTCTTGTTATCTCTTCTCATGACATGACCAACGTGTGACCATCTTCTTCTCTTGTTATCTCTTCTCATGACATGACCAACGTGTGACCATCTTCTTCTCTTGTTATCTCTTCTCATGACATGACCAACGTGTGACCACCTTCTTCTCTTGTTATCTCTTCTCATGACATGACCAACGTGTGACCATCTTCTTCTCTTGTTATCTCTTCTCATGACATGACCAACGTGTGATCATCTTCTTCTCTTGTTATCTCTTCTCATGACATGACCAACGTGTGACCATCTTCTCTTGTTATCTCTTCTCATGACATGACCAACGTGTGACCACCTTCTTCTCTTGTTATCTCTTCTCATGACATGACTAACGTGTGACCATCTTCTTCTCTTGTTATCTCTTCTCATGACATGACCAACGTGTGACCATCTTCTTCTCTTGTTATCTCTTCTCATGACATGGCCAACGTGTGACCACCTTCTTCTCTTGTTATCTCTTCTCATGACATGACCAACATGTGACCATCTTCTTCTCTTGTTTTCTCTACTCATGACATGACCAACGTGTGACCACCTTCTTCTCTTGTTATCTCTTCTCATGACATGACCAACATGTGACCATCTTCTTCTCTTGTTTTCTCTACTCATGACATGACCAACGTGTGACCATCTTCTTCTCTTGTTATCTCTTCTCATGACATGACCAACGTGTGACCACCTTTTTCTCTTGTTATCTCTTCTCATGACATGACCAACGTGTGACCACCTTCTTCTCTTGTTATCTCTTCTCATGACATGACCAACGTGTGACCACCTTCTTCTCTTGTTATCTCTTCTCATGACATGACCAACGTGTGACCATCTTCTTCTCTTGTTATCTCTTCTCATGACATAGCCAACGTGTGACCATCTTCTTCTCTTGTTATCTCTTCTCATGACATGACCAACGTGTGACCATCTTCTTCTCTTGTTATCTCTTCTCATGACATGGCCAACGTGTGACCACCTTCTTCTCTTGTTATCTCTTCTCATGACATGACCAACGTGTGACGATCTTCTTCTCTTGTTATCTCTTCTCATGACATGACCAACGTGTGACCACCTTTTTCTCTTGTTATCTCTTCTCATGACATGACCAACGTGTGACCACCTTCTTCTCTTGTTATCTCTTCTCATGACATGACCAACGTGTGACCACCTTCTTCTCTTGTTATCTCTTCTCATGACATGACCAACGTGTGACCATCTTCTTCTCTTGTTATCTCTTCTCATGACATGGCCAACGTGTGACCATCTTCTTCTCTTGTTATCTCATCTCATGACATGACCAACGTGTGACCATCTTCTTCTCTTGTTATCTCTTCTCATGACATGACCAACGTGTGACCATCTTCTTCTCTTGTTATCTCTTCTCATGACATGACCAACGTGTGACCATCTTCTTCTCTTGTTATCTCTTCTCATGACATGACCAACGTGTGACCACCTTCTTCTCTTGTTATCTCTTCTCATGACATGACCAACGTGTGACCATCTTCTTCTCTTGTTATCTCTTCTCATGACATGACCAACGTGTGATCATCTTCTTCTCTTGTTATCTCTTCTCATGACATGACCAACGTGTGACCATCTTCTCTTGTTATCTCTTCTCATGACATGACCAACGTGTGACCACCTTCTTCTCTTGTTATCTCTTCTCATGACATGACTAACGTGTGACCATCTTCTTCTCTTGTTATCTCTTCTCATGACATGACCAACGTGTGACCATCTTCTTCTCTTGTTATCTCTTCTCATGACATGGCCAACGTGTGACCACCTTCTTCTCTTGTTATCTCTTCTCATGACATGACCAACATGTGACCATCTTCTTCTCTTGTTTTCTCTACTCATGACATGACCAACGTGTGACCACCTTCTTCTCTTGTTATCTCTTCTCATGACATGACCAACATGTGACCATCTTCTTCTCTTGTTTTCTCTACTCATGACATGACCAACGTGTGACCATCTTCTTCTCTTGTTATCTCTTCTCATGACATGACCAACGTGTGACCACCTTTTTCTCTTGTTATCTCTTCTCATGACATGACCAACGTGTGACCACCTTCTTCTCTTGTTATCTCTTCTCATGACATGACCAACGTGTGACCACCACCTTCTTCTCTTGTTATCTCTTCTCATGACATGACCAACGTGTGACCATCTTCTTCTCTTGTTATCTCTTCTCATGACATAGCCAACGTGTGACCATCTTCTTCTCTTGTTATCTCTTTTCTCATGACCATACCAACGTGTGACCATCTTCTTCTCTTGTTATCTCTTCTCATGACATGGCCAACGTGTGACCACCTTCTTCTCTTGTTATCTCTTCTCATGACATGACCAACGTGTGACGATCTTCTTCTCTTGTTATCTCTTCTCATGACATGACCAACGTGTGACCACCTTTTTCTCTTGTTATCTCTTCTCATGACATGACCAACGTGTGACCACCTTCTTCTCTTGTTATCTCTTCTCATGACATGACCAACGTGTGACCACCTTCTTCTCTTGTTATCTCTTCTCATGACATGACCAACGTGTGACCATCTTCTTCTCTTGTTATCTCTTCTCATGACATGGCCAACGTGTGACCATCTTCTTCTCTTGTTATCTCATCTCATGACATGACCAACGTGTGACCATCTTCTTCTCTTGTTATCTCTACTCATGACATGACCAACGTGTGACCATCTTCTTCTCTTGTTATCTCTTCTCATGACATGACCAACGTGTGACCACCTTTTTCTCTTGTTATCTCTTCTCATGACATGACCAACGTGTGACCACCTTCTTCTCTTGTTATCTCTTCTCATGACATGACCAACGTGTGACCACCTTCTTCTCTTGTTATCTCTTCTCATGACATGACCAACGTGTGACCATCTTCTTCTCTTGTTATCTCTTCTCATGACATAGCCAACGTGTGACCATCTTCTTCTCTTGTTATCTCTTCTCATGACATGACCAACGTGTGACCATCTTCTTCTCTTGTTATCTCTTCTCATGACATGGCCAACGTGTGACCACCTTCTTCTCTTGTTATCTCTTCTCATGACATGACCAACGTGTGACGATCTTCTTCTCTTGTTATCTCTTCTCATGACATGACCAACGTGTGACCACCTTTTTCTCTTGTTATCTCTTCTCATGACATGACCAACGTGTGACCACCTTCTTCTCTTGTTATCTCTTCTCATGACATGACCACGTGTGACCACCTTCTTCTCTTGTTATCTCTTCTCATGACATGACCAACGTGTGACCATCTTCTTCTCTTGTTATCTCTTCTCATGACATGGCCAACGTGTGACCATCTTCTTCTCTTGTTATCTCATCTCATGACATGACCAACGTGTGACCATCTTCTTCTCTTGTTATCTCTTCTCATGACATGACCAATGTGTGACCACCTTCTTCTCTTGTTATCTCTTCTCATGACATGACCAACGTGTGACCACCTTCTTCTCTTGTTATCTCTTCTCATGACATGACTAACATGTGACCATCTTCTTCTCTTGTTATCTCTTCTCATGACATGACCAACGTGTGACCATCTTCTTCTCTTGTTATCTCTTCTCATTACATGACTAACATGTGACCATCTTCTTCTCTTGTTCTCTCTTCTCATGACATGACCAACGTGTGACCACCTTCTTCTCTTGTTATCTCTTCTCATGACATGACCAACGTGTGACCATCTTCTTCTCTTGTTATCTCTTCTCATGACATGACCAACGTGTGATCATCTTCTCTTGTTATCTCTTCTCATGACATGACCAACGTGTGACCATCTTCTCTTGTTATCTCTTCTCATGACATAGCCAACGTGTGACCATCTTCTTCTCTTGTTATCTCTTCTCATGACATGACCAACGTGTGACCATCTTCTTCTCTTGTTATCTCTTCTCATGACATGGCCAACGTGTGACCACCTTCTTCTCTTGTTATCTCTTCTCATGACATGACAACGTGTGACGATCTTCTTCTCTTGTTATCTCTTCTCATGACATGACCAACGTGTGACCACCTTTTTCTCTTGTTATCTCTTCTCATGACATGACCAACGTGTGACCACCTTCTTCTCTTGTTATCTCTTCTCATGACATGACCAACGTGTGACCACCTTCTTCTCTTGTTATCTCTTCTCATGACATGACCAACGTGTGACCACCTCTTCTCTTGTTATCTCTTCTCATGACATGGCCAACGTGTGACCATCTTCTTCTCTTGTTATCTCATCTCATGACATGACCAACGTGTGACCATCTTCTTCTCTTGTTATCTCTTCTCATGACATGACCCATGTGTGACCACCTTCTTCTCTTGTTATCTCTTCTCATGACATGACCAACGTGTTGACCACCTTCTTCTCTTGTTATCTCTTCTCATGACATGACTAACATGTGACCATCTTCTTCTCTTGTATCTCTTCTCATGACATGACCACGTGTGACCATCTTCTTCTCTTGTTATCTCTTCTCATTACATGACTAACATGTGACCATCTTCTTCTCTTGTTCTCTCTTCTCATGACATGACCAACGTGTGACCACCTTCTTCTCTTGTTATCTCTTCTCATGACATGACCAACGTGTGACCATCTTCTTCTCTTGTTATCTCTTCTCATGACATGACCAACGTGTGATCATCTTCTTCTCTTGTTATCTCTTCTCATGACATGACCAACGTGTGACCATCTTCTCTTGTTATCTCTTCTCATGACATGACCAACGTGTGACCACCTTCTTCTCTTGTTATCTCTTCTCATGACATGACTAACGTGTGACCATCTTCTTCTCTTGTTATCTCTTCTCATGACATGACCAACGTGTGACCATCTTCTTCTCTTTTTATCTCTTCTCATGACATGGCCAACGTGTGACCACCTTCTTCTCTTGTTATCTCTTCTCATGACATGACCAACATGTGACCATCTTCTTCTCTTGTTTTCTCTACTCATGACATGACCAACGTGTGACCATCTTCTTCTCTTGTTATCTCTTCTCATGACATGACCAACGTGTGACCACCTTTTTCTCTTGTTATCTCTTCTCATGACATGACCAACGTGTGACCACCTTCTTCTCTTGTTATCTCTTCTCATGACATGACCAACGTGTGACCACCTTCTTCTCTTGTTATCTCTTCTCATGACATGACCACGTGTGACCATCTTCTTCTCTTGTTATCTCTTCTCATGACATAGCCAACGTGTGACCATCTTCTTCTCTTGTTATCTCTTCTCATGACATGACCAACGTGTGACCATCTTCTTCTCTTGTATCTCTTCTCATGACATGGCCAACGTGTGACCACCTTCTTCTCTTGTTATCTCTTCTCATGACATGACCAACGTGTGATCATCTTCTTCTCTTGTTATCTCTACTCATGACATGACCAACGTGTGACCATCTTCTTCTCTTGTTATCTCTTGTTATCTCTTCTCATGACATGACCAACGTGTGACCATCTTCTTCTCTTGTTATCTCTTCATGACATGACCAACGTGTGACCATCTTCTTCTCTTGTTATCTCTTCTCATGACATGACCAACGTGTGACCACCTTCTTCTCTTGTTATCTCTTCTCATGACATGACTAACATGTGACCATCTTCTTCTCTTGTTATCTCTTCTCATGACATGACCAACGCGTGACCATCTTCTTCTCTTGTTATCTCTTCTCATGACATGACCAACGTGTGACCATCTTCTTCTCTTGTTATCTCTTCTCATGACATGACCAACATGTGACCATCTTCTTCTCTTGTTATCTCTTCTCATGACATGACCAACGTGTGACCACCTTCTTCTCTTGTTATCTCTCTCATGACATGACTAACATGTGACCATCTTCTTCTCTTGTTATCTCTTCTCATGACATGACCAACGTGTGACCATCTTCTTCTCTTGTTATCTCTTCTCATTACATGACTAACATGTGACCATCTTCTTCTCTTGTTATCTCTTCTCATGACATGACCAACGTGTGACCACCTTCTTCTCTTGTTATCTCTTCTCATGACATGACCAACGTGTGACCATCTTCTTCTCTTGTTATCTCTTCTCATGACATGACCAACGTGTGACCATCTTCTTCTCTTGTTATCTCTTCTCATGACATGACCAACGTGTGACCATCTTCTCTTGTTATCTCTTCTCATGACATGACCAACGTGTGACCACCTTCTTCTCTTGTTATCTCTTCTCATGACATGACTACGTGTGACCATCTTCTTCTCTTGTTATCTCTTCTCATGACATGACCAACGTGTGACCACCTTTTTCTCTTGTTATCTCTTCTCATGACATGACCAACGTGTGACCACCTTCTTCTCTTGTTATCTCTTCTCATGACATGACCAACGTGTGACCACCTTCTTCTCTTGTTATCTTTTCTCATGACATGACCAACGTGTGACCATCTTCTTCTCTTGTTATCTCTTCTCATGACATGGCCAACGTGTGACCATCTTCTTCTCTTGTTATCTCTTCTCATGACATGACCAACGTGTGACCATCTTCTTCTCTTGTTATCTCTTCTCATGACATGGCCAACGTGTGACCACCTTCTTCTCTTGTTATCTCTTCTCATGACATGACCAACGTGTGATCATCTTCTTCTCTTGTTATCTCTACTCATGACATGACCAACGTGTGACCATCTTCTTCTCTTGTTATCTCTTCTCATGACATGACCAACGTGTGACCATCTTCTTCTCTTGTTATCTCTTCTCATTACATGACTAACATGTGACCATCTTCTTCTCTTGTTCTCTCTTCTCATGACATGACCAACGTGTGACCACTTCTTCTCTTGTTATCTCTTCTCATGACATGGCCAACGTGTGACCACCTTCTTCTCTTGTTATCTCTTCTCATGACATGACCAACGTGTGACCACCTTCTTCTCTTGTTATCTCTTCTCATGACATGACTAACATGTGACCATCTTCTTCTCTTGTTATCTCTTCTCATGACATGACCAACGTGTGACCATCTTCTTCTCTTGTTATCTCTTCTCATTACATGACTAACATGTGACCATCTTCTTCTCTTGTTCTCTCTTCTCATGACATGACCAACGTGTGACCACCTTCTTCTCTTGTTATCTCTTCTCATGACATGACCAACGTGTGACCATCTTCTTCTCTTGTTATCTCTTCTCATGACATGACCAACGTGTGATCATCTTCTTCTCTTGTTATCTCTTCTCATGACATGACCAACGTGTGACCATCTTCTCTTGTTATCTCTTCTCATGACATGACCAACGTGTGACCACCTTCTTCTCTTGTTATCTCTTCTCATGACATGACTAACGTGTGACCATCTTCTTCTCTTGTTATCTCTTCTCATGACATGACCAACGTGTGACCATCTTCTTCTCTTGTTATCTCTTCTCATGACATGGCTAACGTGTGACCACCTTCTTCTCTGTTATCTCTTCTCATGACATGACCAACATGTGACCATCTTCTTCTCTTGTTTTCTCTACTCATGACATGACCAACGTGTGACCATCTTCTTCTCTTGTTATCTCTTCTCATGACATGACCAACGTGTGACCATCTTCTTCTCTTGTTATCTCTTCTCATGACATGACCAACGTGTGACCACCTTCTTCTCTTGTTATCTCTTCTCATGACATGACCAACGTTGTGACCACCTTCTTCTCTTGTTATCTCTTCTCATGACATGACCAACGTGTGACCATCTTCTTCTCTTGTTATCTCTTCTCATGACATAGCCAACGTGTGACCATCTTCTTCTCTTGTTATCTCTTCTCATGACATGACCAACGTGTGACCATCTTCTTCTCTTGTTATCTCTTCTCATGACATGGCCAACGTGTGACCACCTTCTTCTCTTGTTATCTCTTCTCATGACATGACCAACGTGTGATCATCTTCTTCTCTTGTTATCTCTACTCATGACATGACCAACGTGTGACCATCTTCTTCTCTTGTTATCTCTTGTTATCTCTTCTCATGACATGACCAACGTGTGACCATCTTCTTCTCTTGTTATCTCTTCTCATGACATGACCAACGTGTGACCATCTTCTTCTCTTGTTATCTCTTCTCATGACATGACCAACGTGTGACCACCTTCTTCTCTTGTTATCTCTTCTCATGACATGACTAACGTGTGACCATCTTCTTCTCTTGTTATCTCTTCTCATGACATGACCAACGCGTGACCATCTTCTTCTCTTGTTATCTCTTCTCATGACATGACCAACGTGTGACCATCTTCTTCTCTTGTTATCTCTTCTCATGACATGACCAACATGTGACCATCTTCTTCTCTTGTTATCTCTTCTCATGACATGACCAACGTGTGACCACCTTCTTCTCTTGTTATCTCTTCTCATGACATGACTAACATGTGACCATCTTCTTCTCTTGTTATCTCTTCTCATGACATGACCAACGTGTGACCATCTTCTTCTCTTGTTATCTCTTCTCATTACATGACTAACATGTGACCATCTTCTTCTCTTGTTATCTCTTCTCATGACATGACCAACGTGTGACCACCTTCTTCTCTTGTTATCTCTTCTCATGACATGACCAACGTGTGACCATCTTCTTCTCTTGTTATCTCTTCTCATGACATGACCAACGTGTGACCATCTTCTTCTCTTGTTATCTCTTCTCATGACATGACCAACGTGTGACCATCTTCTCTTGTTATCTCTTCTCATGACATGACCAACGTGTGACCACCTTCTTCTCTTGTTATCTCTTCTCATGACATGACTAACGTGTGACCATCTTCTTCTCTTGTTATCTCTTCTCATGACATGACCAACGTGTGACCACCTTTTTCTCTTGTTATCTCTTCTCATGACATGACCAACGTGTGACCACCTTCTTCTCTTGTTATCTTTTCTCATGACATGACCAACGTGTGACCATCTTCTTCTCTTGTTATCTCTTCTCATGACATGGCCAACGTGTGACCATCTTCTTCTCTTGTTATCTCTTCTCATGACATGACCAACGTGTGACCATCTTCTTCTCTTGTTATCTCTTCTCATGACATGGCCAACGTGTGACCATCTTCTTCTCTTGTTATCTCTTCTCATGACATGACCAACGTGTGATCATCTTCTTCTCTTGTTATCTCTACTCATGACATGACCAACGTGTGACCATCTTCTTCTCTTGTTATCTCTTGTTATCTCTTCTCATGACATGACCAACGTGTGACCATCTTCTTCTCTTGTTATCTCTTCTCATGACATGACTAACATGTGACCATCTTCTTCTCTTGTTATCTCTTCTCATGACATGACCAATGCGTGACCATCTTCTTCTCTTGTTATCTCTTCTCATGACATGACCAACGTGTGACCACCTTCTTCTCTTGTTATCTCTTCTCATGACATGACCAGCGTGTGACCACCTTTTTCTCTTGATTATAGATTCTATTTTTTTATGTTTTGTCATTTCTCCTTTTTCTGCACTAGTTTTGAATTCAGTCCATGGTATATCAAGTACTTTCCTGGAGTATTTTTTTCAAATACATCTAATTTATTTTCTATTTCTTTAGTTTTTTTCCAGCTTTCGCATGGATAAATAGGATAGATAATATTTTTTATTTGAAGACAATAAGCTTTGTTTTCGAGCTCAGTAATTTTTATTTCCTATTTTATTAAAGTTTCTCCCTGATTCTCATCTTTCTTTGTACTTCCTCCTAGATAAACGTGGCTTCAAGATATACAACACAATATATATTTGTTTTTTTCTGGACGAATTTGATTTCTCATGACTTTTGTCTTCACCTGGCTGATCTCAAGTCCTACTTTCCTAGCCATTGATGACATGACATTTGTTCTTTCTTGCACTATGTTCACATTGCTACTGATAAGAACCATGTTGTCTACAATATCAAAGTCATCTAATTTCCCATAGAATGTCTTTGTTACCTCTACAGCACTTCTACATTATGAAGTCAATGACGATTTCAAATAACATGGGAGATAAAAATACATCCCATTATCCGGTATCAATCTGGAAATCATTCACTTAATCCTGCCTAATGTGTGAACTGCACATGAGAAACCACCTTACAGATCTTTGATGATATTAATGATTTTAGTGGTACTCCATATAACATAGTTTGTTCCACAGTCAGTCTCTACAAAATTGATGGAAATAAATTCCATCTGGAGTCTTTTTGAGCCAAAGACGGCACATGGTGCAGAAATTGCTTAAATTTCTATGTCTGATGATCTTGTTATGAAGTGCCAGACCTTGCACAGGACCCTCATTGTATCTCACCACATGTCCTTGTTCGGGCAAGTCTGGAAATAAATTGAGAATATTTTAACAAAACAATAAGATGTTCAGAAAAGGTTGTGCACTATCACCAGGTTTATTTCAAATGTTTAGTAAGTTCACACTAAAACCTACAAAGGACATACTGGGATCATCAGTGTGTGGCCACAACATAAACAAGTGAGGACTGCTGGTGCTACAGTCTTCATAGCTAAGAGTGAAAGTGAGTTACAAAATATATGACACTATAGAAATGGTAAATAAAAATAATGGTCTTGGTCTCACATATAAAAAGTTAGTAGTGGTGGTTTCAATATTTAAAAAAAAGCAATCACTTAAAAGAACAATTAAATTAGATGGGACAGTAATAAAACAAGACAGTTCAACAACAATAAAACAATGTTTAATTTTTATGGTAGATGTGTAATGAAAATGAGATGCAAAATAACCCTGGCAAATGATGATGCATTGCAGAATGTTCATGGTCATCATTGGGTGCAGTCTGCGCTTCAAAGGTTGGCTACCATGGAGCGCCATTCTGCTCTGTCTCTTGCTTTGATAGTACAGATTGTCATAGGCTAACTTACCCATCTTTTGATGTTACTCGTCCTTGTTAGTCTTGGTCTGCCTCTGCCTCTTTTACCTTGTATTTTCCCCTCCAATATTACTTTTAGTAGGCTGTTGTGTCTTTTAACATGGCCCAAAAATTTAATTTGTCTTGTTCTAATTGTGTTTAGTAGTTCTCTTTTCATTTTTAGTTCTTTTAAAACTTCATCATTTGTTTTCTTTTCTTTCCATCCAATTCTACCTATTCTTCTATAAACCCACATTTCAAAGGCTTCAATTTTCTGTTCTGTTTTCTTGTCTAGTGTCCATGTTTCTGCACCATACAGGAATATTGAGAAGATGTAACATTTTGCTATTCTTAGTTTTAGCCCTGGTGTTATTTGTTTGATGTTAGTATACTTTTCATTTCATTAAAATTACTTTTTGCCATACCTATATGCAGAATGTTAAAACAGATATTATGGTAACCATTTTATTATTTTTTTTTTTACAAAGATAGAAAATCTGTTCCTCAGTGTTATTTAGAGACAATATTGACATATGGCTGCAAATCCTGGATAATCAGACAAGAAATAGTTAAATGTGAAAAAAAAATTTAAAAGAGAGAAATTGTAGTTTAACAGAAGAATATTGAGAATACCATGAGCACTAAAGAGAGTAAAGAAGGATAAGCAGATAGACAGACAGACAGATTCATAAGATAGATTAGATATATTAAATGATGGATGGATGCATAGTTGGATAGATGGCAACATGGAGATAGAGACAGAAACAGGGAGATGGATAGAGAGAAAGAAAGAGAGAGAGAAGCCTTTACTACTCTAACAGCTGGGACTTGAGAGACATATCTATATCATATTGAACATATCTATTACCATTATTTTGTGCAGCGTATATCTCCGGTAACGAATGTCATTGAGCATAACCATAAAGGGAGTGAGCTCATACTCCACAGGAGGAAGGTTCACATGCTCCACCTTCTTCAAACGGACACCCTGGCGTAATGACCTCATCACCAGCAACCACAAACAGGCCTTGAGGTAGAAAAATACAATCAGTGAGTTACATTAAGTATCAGTTGTGAACCATCAGTCCATTACATTCTCTGTTACATCAAGTATCAATTGTGAACCATCAGTCAATTATACTCTCTGTAACATTAGGTATCAGTTGTGAACCATCAGTCAATTATACTCTCTGTAACATTAGGTATCAGTTGTGAACCATCAGTCCATTATACTCTCTGTTACATTAGGTATCAGTTGTGAACCATCAGTCCATTATACTCTCTGTTACATCAAGTATCAATTGTGAACCATCAGTCAATTATACTCTCTGTAACATTAAGTATCAGTTGTGAACCATCAGTCCATTTACTCTCTGTAACATTAAGTATCAATTCTGGATCCTACACCCATTATACTCTCTATTACATTAAGTGTCAATTGTGAACCCTAAGCCCATTATACTCTCTATTACATTAAATATCAATTCTGGACCAAGCCCATTATACTCTCTATTACATTAAGTATCAATTCTGAACCCTAAGCCCATTGTACTCTCTGTTACATTAAGTGTCAATTCTGGACCCTTAGTCCATTACACTCTCTCTGTTACATTAAGTATCAATTCTGGACCCTACACCAATTATACTCTCTATTACATTAAGTATCAATTCTGAACCCTACACCAATTATACTCTCTATTACATTAAGTATCAATTCTGGACCCTACACCAATTATACTCTCTATTACATTAAGTATCAATTCTGGACCCTACACCAATTATACTCTCTATTACATTAAGTATCAATTCTTAACCCTAAGCCCATTGTACTCTCTGTTACATTAAGTGTCAATTCTGGACCCTCTGTCCATTATATACTCTCTGTTACATTAAGTGTCAATTCTGAACCCTAAGCCCATTATAATCTCTGTTACATTAAGTGTCAATTCGGAACCCTAAGCCCATTATACTCTCTGTTACATTAAGTGTCAATTCTAGACCCTAAACCCATCATACTCTCTGTTACATTAAATGTAAATTCTGGACACTAAGCCCATTAAACTCTCTGTTACATTAAGTATCAATTCTAGACCCTAAACCCATCATACTCTCTGTTACATTAAGTGTCAATTCTGGACCCTAGGTCCATTATATACTCTCTGTTACATTAAGTGTCAATTCTGGACCCTAGTCCATTATATACTCTCTGTTACATTAAGTGTCAATTCTGGACCCTAGGTCCATTATATACTCTCTGTTACAATAAGTGTCAATTCTAGACCCTAAGCCCATTATACTTTCTGTTACATTAAGTGTCAATTCTGGACCCTAGGTCCATTATTTACTCTCTGTTACATTGAGTATCAATTCTGGACTATTGTGCATTTCACAATTGTTTACTGTTGTTTTAAAATATAACCCAGCATTGGTGTAGTAACAATTGTAGCAAATACATATTTATATTTCAATCATTGTCAACACCTATGTCACAATTGTTTACCTTCCTGTCTGGAGACTAGGAACGTTTTTTTCCTCTTTGTGATATAGAAATATATATATCGCTTGGTTACTATTTATGAGTTTTACAGACCATAGTGAGGTAGCAACCACCCGGCCGTTCAAAATGTGCATTTCAGGTTTATTTTCAAAATCCTGAGCTAACTTGCATATAACGAACATAAACTTTCAGCGCATCTAAAATACACATGTTTCTTCTAGAATACATTCAAAGTAATTAGAATAAGTTGTATCTTAATATTTTAAAACTGTTGAATGATAAAAATTGAATATTGCATCTCCGAGACTCTCAGATTTACCAATTAATTTTTATATTTCTGTGATGAACGTTAACTACTAAAATATCACTCACATAGATGTTGACTCTAACTAAACTAATTTATGTTTTGTGTGTCTGGTGTCACAAATTAAAACCACTAAGTAAAATATCAACTTGAAAAATAAGGGAATGTTCTAGGCACGTCCGTCCATAAACACTACAAAATTCCCAGATTAGAACTAAAAGTCACATTGGGGTAAAAAACAACAGCTGTGCTGGGGACGTATAAAGAAGGGGAGAGATTGATGCAGGCATTAACCGCATGTTTTTTAGTGATGCATCAGCAACTGATCAGCCTATTAACTGACTGCGAGGAATTCAAACGTCAGGATAATAATTTAAAAAAAGTATGCTTGAGAGGACTTTGAGTGCTGTAGAACAGGCCCCATGGACGTCTCTGTGTTGTCTGTAAAGTGGGACTGAGGATTTTCTCACTGCGCAATTATGCATTTGTTTCGGTCACAATCTATCAATTGTGAGCAAAGACATATAGGCCCTATAAACAGTTTGTCAAAGTGTGTCCCAGTACCCTCACAGTGGGACTGAGGATTTTCTCACTGCACAATTATGCATTTTGTTTCGTCACAATCTATCAATTGTGAGCAAAGACATATAGGCCCTATAAACAGTTGTCAAAGTGTTCCCAGCATCTCACAGTGGGACTGAGGATTTTCTCACTGCACAATTATGCATTTTGTTTCGTCACAATCTATCAATTGTGAGCAAAGACATATAGGCCCTATAAACAGTTGTCAAAGTGTTCCCAGTGCATCTCACAGAAATGCGTCAAATCATCCATGTTACATGAGACAGGTAATAATGGATACAAACCAGGTCTGCTCGTTGCAACTCCTCGAACCTCTTAGTATCGTCATCTTGTTCGTCCGATAATTTCTGGTGGGAAAAACAAACAAAAATTTAAGAGATCTTCTTATTCTTCTTCTTTCCTTCCTCATTCGCGCTTCAGCTTCGAGGGGAGATATAATCTGTGGTATTTTGCTCTTCTGTTTGCCTTTCCTGTTGTTATGTTTCCTAGTGTTTCTAATATTCATCAATTCATCTTTTTCGTGGTCGGCCCTTGGGTCTGATGATCTTGCAACGTTTATTGAAGGCTCGTTGTGTTGTGTTTTGATCTTTCTATCTTTCTGCCCAAACCATTTTATCTGTTGTTTCTTTATATATTCTATGTTGGAAATTATTCCTAGCTTTTTTCTCAGTTCTTCATTTCTGATCTTATCTCTCAGACCGTTTTCTGTTATTCGTCTAGCACATTTCATCTCGGTTGTGGTTATTTTTCTTATTGCTCTTGCATCTGGGGTCCAGGTCTGCCATTGATAGGACAACGTTGGGATGAAGATTGTATTGTATATTGTAGAATGCCCGTTTTGCCTCTAGAGTTATTTCCTTGTTGGACAACAGTGGTGATAAGTGTCCGAAGTATTGGCAAGCTTTGTTGCCTCTTGAATTTATTTCTTAAAACATAATACATGTTACACAATGGAAAGAAAAATATTAAACTATTGTGATATGTTGTAATAGATATTAGAACAGCACAAATGAAAACTGCATGAACATGCAGAAACGGATTTAAGAAGACAAATCAATCTAAAATACAAGAATAGACTGATTAGTATGTTGCCAATAACAATATTCATGTATGCCTTTAATTAAAACACGGACACTGCACGCAGAAATAGAAAGGTAATCATTACGTACACATATAGGTGTTACTATAAAACTATACGCCTCGGTAGCCTAGTTGGGAAAACCACTCGACTAGACTACCGACGTTCGGTGGACAACCCGTGTTCGATTCCCGCTGGAAGCAGCGTGAATTCTACTCGTGTTGGGAAAAAAATACCCCCACGGTCGACCCAGCCGTTGGCAAAAATGGGTACCAGGGTATTACCCTGAAGTGATGAATGTCGCTTCGCGCTTCGCATCTGAGTTTCGATGCTTGAGGCGACACTATACAGAAATCTACGAACATTTCTGGATAGGCTGCCGAGTACATGTGGGTGTAAACTCGCGTGCTAAGACGCCGGTTCAAGTCTCGTACTTCACCTTTTTTAAGGTTTGCCGTATGCCATTAAAAAGAGAAAGAATGAGCCCCTACAAGTCACTCGGAGGCGTAGAGTGACATATGGTCCATATTTTTGTATCGATCTTCAACACATTACGCCAGTGCCGTATTCTTTTCTTGCAAAAAAATTTGGTACCCATTTAAAGTTGGGTGAATCTGGACTTCCGGTTGGTGGGGCGGACCATGATAGCCTACAAGTCAAATCAGGTCTGGGGCTGGCAGCATTTTTGCCAGTGTGTGTTCAAGTGATTCTTTCTTATTTGGATTTTCGTTTGCGGAGACAGTGGTGGGCCGGTTGCATTCACATGACAACAGGGTCTACACAGTTTTGGCGTTATTTTCATGCTGCAGACGACTGACCTAGCCATGGTTGAAGTGGAACCTTACCAAGCTCCGGCTTTGATCTATGTTCAACAACAAATTCACCACCTGCTGCACTGCGGTCAGATCGAGTGTTTCACAGAAGTAAAGGCCAGACTTCATTTGCTGGGACAGAGATTCTTGGCAAGCTCAATTACCATGAAGTCTGCACGGATTCGGCATGGGCGCATGGGTGTTGTGTAGCCCACAACAGCCGTTACAGTGACCCAGAAGTTTGCATCATGAGCTGCGCACCTTTTTTTTAGAACACGAGACATTCACTAGAAGTAGAGCAGTCTGAATGATCAGAATGAACATATTGTTTGGTTTCTAGAACGGTGGTGTAGCAGACATGGCAATGTCCCGCCTGCAGTGAGGCCACTTCGTTCTGAAGTTTAAAGCTAAACCTGGAAGCCATCGATCTAGGATCGAACCCAATCTTTTTCTTCACACACATACTTTCTTCTTATTTTCTTTACACACATACTTTCTTCTTATTTTCTTTACACACATACTTTCTTCTTATTTTCTTTACACACATACTTTCTTCTTATTTTCTTTACCCACATACTTTCTTCTTATTTTCTTTACACACATACTTTCTTCTTATTTTCTTTACACACATACTTTCTTCTTATTTTCTTTACACACATACTTTCTTCTTATTTTCTTTACACACATACTTTCTTCTTATTTTCTTTACACACATACTTTCTTCTTATTTTCTTTACACACATACTTTCTTCTTATTTTCTTTACACACATACTTTCTTCTTATTTTCTTTACACACATACTTTCTTCTTATTTTCTTTACACACATACTTTCTTCTTATTTTCTTTACCCACATACTTTCTTCTTATTTTCTTTACACACATACTTTCTTCTTATTTTCTTTACACACATACTTTCTTCTTATTTTCTTTACCCATATACTTTCTTCTTATTTTCTTTACACACATATTTTCCACATAGTGGTTGTTGTAGTAGTTACAGTTATAGTAATTGTAGCTGTAGCAAATAAAAGGAGTAGCAGTAGAAGTAGCAGCAATAGTAGCAGTAGTAATTGCTACATAGCAAATGTAGTAGCAGTATTAGTTGCTGCACTTATGAAAACATAGTATAACAGCTATAACAGTTGTAAATATAGCAGCATGTAGTAGTTGCTATTGTAGTAAATATAGCGGCAACAATTTATTTACACACGCATTTGTTGAAATATGTGACAAATTTAGGTGACTGAAATTCATTTTCCTGTTACCCCCCCCCCCCCCTTTCCCCCACACAGCCACAAATCCCAATCTCTCTACCTCTTTCTTCCCCAAAACTATATGAACTACAATAAGAAATGCATACGTGATGCTACAATAGATTAACTTTACTGAGTTTATAATGTTATCTTACAATGTTGCCAACATAATTTACAATAAATATTAAATATATGGATTAAAACATGTTCTACAGGATTGCCCACAGTACACAGACTTGAGAAGGACAATGCGGCCCACACCCACCTCCCTGGAAGAGAAACTATACGGGACAGCTGAGTCAATGAAACAGACAGCTGCCTTCATAAGAAAGAGAGTCCGGAGTCCTAGTCTGAATGAGCCATTACCGCAGAAGAAGAAAAAGAAATATATGGATTCATCCAGAATTTGATGAATTTGTTAGTTCAGTTCGTGTTACGATGATCATCACTGCACACCGGACGAACCCATAGGTGCTCGATGGAGGTGCTCGGACAGCTGCCAAATTTATGGCCTTCTCTGTTTTGATGAATTTATTCAGAACAAACGAATATTGTTTTTTTTTTTAAATCTTCCTCGTATAATTGATCTCCTTTCTGCACATCCAGATCAATACGATCTCTCTCTCTCTCTCTCTCTCTCTCTCTCTATATATATATATATATATATATATATATATATATATATATATATATATATATATTATATATATCAATGACGATATCAAGTTCAGTTATGAACAATCAAATGAAGACTGCATCATAAAAAAAAGTATAAAACTCTAGTGGAGACAAATTCATAAAAACGTCATAAATGTGCATTCAATGTTTTTTTTTTTTCATGTAAACACTGATGAAGACAATGACTGGACTTGATTAGCGCCCCCCCCCCCCCCCCCCAAAAAAAAAAAAAAAAAAAAATTTGAAATAAATAGCGGTCATTTCATTAACACAACACCTGATGGCTAATGTGATCATTTCTCTCCACAATGTTATGTCTCATTTTTTGCTTACGATTCATTTGTCCACTTTTTTTTTACCAAACTATCTATCTTTCCTTCGCCTGAAGTATTGTCTATATCTGCAATGTCGTTTCCTGTATAAATTTTAGTGTCTTTTGTAATTCTTGCAGTGACCCATATAGTTTTGTCTGTCGTGTTGTATCTATGGGCCAATGGATTTTCCTCAGTCTACTATATTCAGTGCAGTCTTGAAGTATGTATTCAGCAGTCTGGGTGGTCTGCCCACATGTACAAGTAGTTGATGTGCCGATCTTGTATTTTGTACACATGTGACGATGGAGTCGATTGTGTCCTGTTCTGAGGCGTATAATGATAACTTGTTCATATCTATTCATATTATGAAAGGCATCCTGATTTGGGGCCTGTGGTCCTCTGATTGATTTGATTATCTGTTTCTTATGATGGTATGTAACCGGTGTATCTAGTTGTGTGCCTGTTGAACCTTCCTTTGCCACTGATCTGCTTTCTCATTTCCTGGTATTCCACAGTGAGATGGGATCCACTACAGGGCAACCCTGTGGTGTTTGCAGAGTTCAGTTAATAAGGTCTGCAGATGTGGTAGTTTTCTGGATTGTAGTGCCTGGAGTACTGATCTTGCATCTGTCAAAAACACTACAGGCTGTGGGCTAGGATTACTGTTCAGCAGTTTTTCTATTGACAACTTTATTGCTTGTATTTCTGCATCATAATTGTGACAATATTTCCCTGTTGCTATTTTATTCATATCCATAGTGTTATTTGGGTACTCTATATATGCACCTGCTCCCCCATTCTTTACTGCTTCCTGTGCTGATCCATCTGTGTACACACGAATCCATAGGTATTGTGGGTATTCTTCATCCAGGAGAGTTATTGTTTTTCCGCTGTAGACTATTCTGTTCCTCTTTGTCAACTATTCCTTTCACTTCTATCCGTATTTGTATTGATAATCCTGATTCCTCTGTCCATGCAGTCTGTTCTGGTATGGGCAGAAGGGGGTTAACAACTCTTGGCATGTCTGGTGTTTGTCTACTAATACGCTTGGCTTGGTAGATAAAACTGCTTCTCTTAACTCGTCCCAATGCAAGATTTTGGAATCGGTCCTTCATTGGATGTCTCGGCATGCATGCCCATTTTTCTGCCAGCATCTGCACTTTTGTGTTCCTCCGTTCTCTCAGTGCTGGTATCCTCCACAATTTCTCCATCTCCAATATTGGTGTTGATTTTATTGCTCCTGTGATGACCCTAAGTGCCTGGTTTTGTACTTTGTCCAGTTCTTGCAGTGTGATGTTTGATGCTGAGCACCATGGAGATTTTCACTTTCTAGGTACCACTGTAGTCTGAGATTGATTATACGTTCCATTGTTTTACACAAACAGCTTGTAAGGCTGATTGGTCTATAGCTGGAGATCGTTGAACCATCTTTTCCTGGCTTTAGTAATGGTATCATAATTGCTTCTCTCCATGCCTGTGGCATCTCTACATATGATCCAGCAAATGTTGTAGATCTGCAGTAGTTTTACTTTAGCTGCAGTTCCCAAGTTCTTAATCATTTCATTGGACACTATCACTGCCTGGTGGCTTTTTCATTTTTAATTTGGATATTGCCTGCTCTAGCTCTCTTTGTGTAATGGGTATTTCCATGACTTCATGTGCGGTCTCTTCTTGTCTTGCATTTTGTTGTTTAAACGGGTCTCTTGTTTCTCTAGGCTAATTTCAATATTATTGTCATTTGCAAAGCATCATGCAAAGTGATTTGCTGCATGCTTACCTGTTAGGATGTTTCCATCCTTTTTCAGTGTAAATTGGTGTTCCTTTCTGTACCCTCATCATTCAGCTGTTTTACAAGCTTCCACACTTTTCTTGTGTCTCGTTCAAGATTCAAGGGTTTTCTGTTTCCAGCTTCTCCGTCTGGCTTGTAGTTTAGCCCATTGAAATTTGGCTTTAGCATACTGATAGTTATTGTGGTGTTCCTGGCAAGGGTTATTTTCTGCTTGCTTTCGAGATGTTCCATGTCATTATGCAGTTGCTCTAGTTCACTACTCCAGTATGGTTTGTAGTGTTTCCATGCCCCTCTAGATATTGTTTCACTGGCAGCTTGTATTATTAGTCTACTGAATTCATCAACTATTTTGTTGATGTCTCTGTCTGTATTTAGATTTTTAGTCAGTACACTGGTGTAATGTTGATATATTTTCCAGTCTGCCTTTTTGTAATTTCTGGAGAGAGTGCTGCTCTCCCTGACGGCCTCATTTGCACCACTAAAAAAGACTGGTCGGTGGTCGCTGCCTCCACGTTGTTTCCCAACAGTACGTGTAATATTCCAATCCAGGTCTGGTGAATGTAAAGCAAGGTCTGGTGTAGATGTGGTATGCCATGATCTGGAGTAGAATGTTGGTAAATCTGTTGTCTGGTTTAATAGTATAAGCCCATTGTCGTCCTGCCAGTTTTCAAGTTCTTCACCTCTCTTGTCCATATCTTCATATCCCCAGCTCTGTGAGTGGCTGTTAAAGTCTCTCACATACAATTATTCTTTCTTTTAATGTAATTGTGTCTAGTGCTAGAGGGCGGTCGCTCGGACAGTAGTAGTTAAGTAGGTGAAAGTCTGTATTTCTGTCCTGAAGTGTAGTATTTGATATTCTGCCCCATCCATATACACTTCAATCTGACATGCATTGACGTTCTTTACAAGTGTCAATATTCCGCCCTTTTGTCTGTTTTTTCTGTCAGATCGGTAGCACTGGTATCCCTAATCTTCAAGGCTATGTCGTTGTTTAGATGTGTTTCCTGCAAACAGCATATGCTTACTTGTTCTTCATGCAGGATATTTTCTAATTCTATCTTTTTACTTTACCCATCTCTTTTGCTGTTGATGCCTTCAGCATTCCAGTGCATTATTTTGAGTGGTCTTATTTTGGATTGGTCAGTAGCTCTATTCTCTCGCCCCCTCACTCCACAGAGCGGTTGAGAAGGACATCCAGTAACTGAGGTTGGGCTCTTTCGAGGCTGAGGGCCCGGCGCTGCACCTGCCTGAGTGTCCATCACAGGGCGAGTGCCATATCGATTTGTGGTTATAGACATACTTCCCATTGGCGTGAGTGTGTGGCATCCTGATTGTTGTAGTGCGCCTTTTGGCTGGTTGCCTTCGA